>BMAO01027379.1:0-43422 GCA_019973975.1 Trichonephila clavata
GAAATCCTGTAAGGAAATAGAAAAGTATATATGAAGAACAATTTTGTCTAAGAAAAATCAGATTTGATTTTTTGACCAATTTTTGTCAATTGAATTGTATTGTGTCCCCTTAAAAGGAAATTTTTAAAAATCAAACTCATATTAAAAGTGGGCTTATCAATTATATACTTACATTAAAATTTCTAGGAACAATTGTTGACAAAATTTATTTTTCTGAGGGTTCTGCGAAACTTCAGCACTAAAGGATATGGTAAATAATTTTACTTAAACATAACTTTGACTTGAATTTAGAGGTAAACTTCATAAGGCATTACGAACTTATCTCACAATTTCCTCTTTGTAAAATTATTGAAAAATCGGTGATTTATTTAAGTTAGATGCAATCACTTTGGGATTTTGATCTATGTATTCTGGTATCCATTAAAAAGCGAGTAAGTGGATTTTTATTAACATCACACGATAAAACTACACTTAGTGCTAGTCGCAAGAGAAACTCATAATTTTGAACAACTGAAAAATGACAATAATTACTCGTGAGTTGGTAATCCACTCTCCTCAGCATCCCGCTCACGATAGGACTTTCAACCATGACAGATTTAACGTACATTAACCCTTCTATTTGGTGGTTCTTCAGTGGCACTTAGGTTCGAACTCATGACACAATGGGCCACGAGTTCTAGGCATCTGTTGCCACACGAATTATCGAGGATCAAATTGTAATGGGTGGGTTTTCTTATTCATTAGGGTGCGAGAGTTAGAAAGAAAGCTAGCCATAGTCAAAACAACGCATCTTTTATTTACTACTCTCAACAGCAACACAAATTCATCAATCGAATTTAAGAAATGCACCATTTGATAAATAGGGGAGCAATTGCGAAACAGACGAGATAAATAACAAATCGGATCACTTACACTTAGCACTTCCAGGCTTTATACCTTCTAATATTTGAAGATATTCTCTAAAATAATCCAATCCAAATGGGCCGAATCCAATTTAACAACTAATTGACCAAATCGTCAATTTTAATCTTAATCAAATAATATACGAATTACTCTCGTCTAGCTTTACTTTACCTCACATAAGTCTTCATACTATCCTTTAACTTCTAACTTCTCTCTCTCCTCTACACTAACTCTAAATTAATACTTAAATACATGACATAATTTACATAGATCACGTCTTCTTGGGGAGGAAGTTTTCAATTAAATAATATTTAAAGAAGGTTATTCCCCAAGAGGTATGTTAGGAAAAACGCGAAAACACCCCTTACAAAATGCCTTAATATGTCAACATGTTTCCAGAAACCAGATCTTACTTTGGTTTACCTCTTAAAGATGAAAGTTTGAAAGTCTACGCTGTTATTTCTTATTTAGATAGAATTGTTTATAAAGAATGAGATTTTTACAATTCTATTTCATAGACATTCACGTAATTCTATTTGTAAGTGACCAAATTTTTTGGCTTTATTAATTTACAAAACAAATTTTTAATTTAACCGCATTCATAAATAAAATGAGAAAAGATGTCGAGAGTCGATACAGAAACTATTAATTGATTTATCTTGAGTGCAAAAATAAAAAGAAGGATTTAGATACAGCATTGCTAAATTATTAATGAGATAATCTTGTAAAAATTGCTAAATTGCTAAAAATTGCTAATAGCTAATCTTGTAAAAATCTTGCTAAATTATTAATGAGAAAATCTTGTAAACCTGAGTGTAAATAATAATCTCTTAAATAAATCTCTGTGGGAATTAATAATCTCTTAAGATTTAAAACAGCAAAAAAATTTAACAGAATTTTTTTTAAAAAAAAAATATTTGAATAGTTTTTTAATTCAGTGTCTCTTTCTTAACCATTATATTATTCACCGATCCCAATGCCCTTAAATTGTCCACTTAAATCAAAGGAATCATTACATTGATTTTCATGCTTATAAACTATGAAATTTTTAGAATAAATAATTTAATTAAAAATAATATTTAGATATGTTGGATATTCACTGCCAAAAATATTATAGAAAACAGCAAACGTAATTCTTTACATGCCCAGATAAAAAAAAAAGTTGGTGTGTGTGTCTGCCCTATAGCACAAAATAGAAATATACAGAAGCTTGAAATTTGTAACTCTGAAACTATGGTACTTGATGGTATGCTCCTCTTTAAAAGACTTTTCAAAAATTGCTTCAGATTTTACTAAAAATACAGTTTTAAGTGATTGTCTGCAATTCTCGAGTACGATATCACCAGATATGTCTGTAAATATAATAAATTATTCATTGTGTTGTTTTGCAGACATCATTACATATATCCACATTGCCATTATATTTATTTATCGCTATATCTATCAATTTATTTATTCTTTGAAACAGAATAATAATTGTTCTTCGAATAAATGATCGGTAAAAAACAGTCTTCCATCAGCTTCTTTATATTTTGTGTTCTCTTCTGTTCATAATTATATTTTGAATTCTGATTTGATTTATCTGTTTAGATAGTGTTTAAAAAAGTTAATGTTTAAGCAAATACTATTATTATTGTTATCTTTAGCATTAATCAAATTATTTTATGCGTATTCCTTTGACAATTCGGGCATTTCAGTTTTATTTTATATTACAACCAGATTAGATGAAGTATATGCTTTTTCTCGGTGATCCATTTTGATGTAATACACAAATATTATTTGCTTGCCTTAAAAAAAGTATCAAATAAATCAAAATTTAGTGAACATGTATATTTCTCATATAAAAGATGGTATTTACTCTAAAAAGGGAAAAAGAAACGACACACACAATGCATTCAAGCACACTTTAATACACACACACACATACATATATATGCAGACATTACGCTTAATTAAATAAGTAATATATTCAGTTTAACATTTCATTCGACTTAAGCTTAATTTTTCATAGTGACTCGAGGGAAAAAATTTCCAGTCAACATTTTTTTCCATTTCTTTAATAAATAGTTTTTTTCATAAACATCAGAAATTTAATCACTTTAAAACATATGATACGTAAAATTTTGAAACTCATTTAATTAAAGAAAGTCTTACTTTAGTTAAAGTAATATAATGTTCAAAGAGTGATTTCATTATACATTTCATATAAAAAATATGTGCTGAAATTTAATTTTTTGCTGAAAAAATATTTTTTAAGGAGTATAAATTAAAATATAAATACAGGAAAATATTTTCTGTAGAAGGTATTAAAAAATTTTAATACATTTTGTAATTAATATACAGATTGAATATTTCTTGTAAAAAAGCAAGGAAGAGCTTATACTTGCAGTTGAGCAAATCAATTAAAAGCCACAATTTTGTTTAATATTCTGTAATTAAATCTCAAAATTAAGTATCATTTATTTATTGGATACAATTAAAAACTTATTTATACGGTTTAAAATCACACAGTCTGAATTTTAAAACCAACTTCGATTAAAGAAGATGTGGTAATAGTCATTTTTTAGTGTATTCAAAATATATCGTACACAAATTCTATATATTATTTTAAATAAGGAATTTCAATTTAAACAAGTTAAATGAAATTTAACCTTTCTTAAATTTAGAAAAAAAGGCCTTTCAAACTTTTTTTTTAAAAAATGTAATTAGTTTGTTTCTGCTAATCTACTTTTTAGCGCGTTTTTCACGTAGTGGAACAAAAGCGCTATTAGGACGCAAATTTCGTCTTCGTTCCATATTTTGTGTACCTTTTTCTCAGCCAATAAGCAACCAATTGACCTCAGGTTTTCGGAATTTGGTCGCATTTGTGCCCTAGATGAGCCGAATGATATTTAAATTTTCCCATAGTTTTCCCGAATTTTCCTACAAATTTTCCTGAATTTCGCTAGTTTATAACAAAATTTTCTCAAATTTTACTTTTTTATAGTGCTGATTCAGATTTGTGTCATTATTTCTTTTCAGCTCAATAGTAGTACATTTAGAGGAGTGGTACAGTACACTACTTTCTGTTAGTAAAAAGTTCATTAGTTGCATTATTGTAAAATACAACATGAGAAAAACGCGCTAAAATTACTTGGCCATGCCAATGATTGATATCTTGTTTTAAAAAACAGCAGAAGAGAAATTATGTTGCCTTTTATTACAATACTTTCTATGCTTTTAAAATGTATCCGTACAATGTAATTGTGTTACTTTATATTACAATTGAGAGTCGGGATCGGTTATGACGACAAATTTTGCATTCCTCAATGTTTCTTATTGAAGGCTGATGGATTGAAGACTTTTTTTTCTACGTCCTAAAAATTCTTGAGTAAATTTAGATGCAGGATCATGCTAGCTATTGCATGCAGGGCTTTGAACCGTAATTTGTTTTGTTCAGGTTCAACTAAAAAACAATGTATCGTTTCAGAGTTCCGGTTATCACTTTACCAAAAATAACTGTTTTCGATTCAATTCCGAATGAATAATTTTATTTTATAAATTGTGTTGCTTGTACTAAAAATATAATTTTATCATAAACAAAAAAAAAATGTAATTCTGTCAAAATTTAGAAAATTTTATTTAATTTTAATTTCATGCATTTATACTGTCTACAAAATAATAACCTAAATTACTTTCCGCTAAAAGTGAGCTAAAATCTTTGCATTCCAATTAAAATTTTAACGTATTATATGTACTCGAAATATAATATAACGTATTATATGCCAATTGGTAATTGGCTTTTAGATTTTAGCGTCGTTATTTAATTACTGGTTTCACATTTGTGCAGTGTATTTTATTTCGAAAAGTTTATTAAAAGAAATGTTTTGATTAAAATCTACTTCGTCTTGTAATGATCCCTAGTTTCAGTATTTTAATTTTCTATTTGGGTAATTGAATATTTGTCTTCAATTTTGGATCCAAATATGTTGATAAATGAAATCATATAGCTCCATTGTCCGCAATAATTGAATAAACTTTCTGGATATCGATGTTGCATTTTATATCCGGGATTTAGATTATCCTTAAACGTCCGCCGGTGTCGTTTCGATACCGTGATGTAAAATATGTAAAATAATTGTAATAACTAAACAATTGCTGGACTACTGTTCAGTAGCGTTTATTTGTAAGACTTTTTAATATTTCATTTAATTATCATATGTTATGACTCTTTATATCATACAAAACTGTAATAAAACAAATAACTTAATCTTGTGAAATGGAACAAAATAATTATATTCATAAATATATTCATAAATATTGTTATAATACGCAAACTCGTAATTTTTGTGAGAGTGCAAGCTTTTCATCTTTATTTATCATAACGATTCGTACATACCTTATTTGCAATTAATAGAGTGATATTCAATTCTTTTTTACATTTACCGCACACCATTTTCATGCAAAATACACTCATTTTTTTTGGCTGCATTTCCATCACACTCTTTAATTTTGCACTCTTTGTGTTTTAATGAATTTGCAATTAATTTAAATTCACTATTATTTGAATTTTGAAATTTCGTGCACTTGCATAATTTGAACGTAATAGTAGATAGCAAATGCTATTTAACGAAACATTTAGAAATAAAGATTTTAAACTGACTCATTTATACTGTGAACCCAATAACACTGCATTCAATGTCGAATAAATGGGAGATATTACTTCCAACAGTTTGTTTTACAAAGGGTATCTACTTGGGGAACTATCTTTTGCTGAGCGACGGCTATTTACAATGATAAATTACCTTGATATCGAAACGACATCAACGGACACTCTAGATATATTTAGTTGTAAAATCTCTCCTGAATAACCTAGAAACACAAAACATTTTCTGTGTAATCACCATGGAAAATGATTAAAAAAGTCACCAAAAAATTTTCGAAATCCCAACAAAAATGCGTAAAAGAGAATAAACTAAACCGCTTTCGGTGTTCAATTGACACCGACGGACGTTCTAGTGTTCAATGAATTTGCGCATTGTATATTTAATGAGAAACATACCCATGCTGATATTTTTTCTAAAAGATTATATAGTTTATTCAGTTGAATTGCATCTGTCTTCCAGTAGCTTCAGGCGAAACTGAAGCAGGAAAGTATTAGTGAACATCAAAGCATGTGAAATCGAGAAGCAATGTACATGTAATAATGATAATTATATGGCTGACATTATATTAGAAAATATTGACAAGTTGGTTACAGTAACAAAATGACTGAAGATATATCGAACCGAAATAGACCGATATATATTTTTTCGGTATGGTTTGGGTTTTCGTTCCGACCAAAATAACGGTTTATTTCCGCTTTACGGTAAGCCGTGACTGCATGCTCCTAAGGTTTTCATTTTTAAGATATTCCTCTATCAATTGAGAGTGTTTTGGCTTCACATTGGCGTCTGTGTGAAAAAAGTAGGGACCAACAGCACTTCGTAATAATGATCATGAGGTAACAAAAAAAAAATTTCACTTCGGTACATTTTTTTTTCTCAAGAAAACCGTATTTTTTTTTAACTAAGTGTATTATATGTGAATTTATGAAATATGTACGCCATCTCTCTCTTTAAATAGGGGGGAAAGCCTCTCGAAAATTATAATATAGTGTCACCCACTGTAATAAATTTAATCAAAAATTGCAAGAATTAGTTGATTTTATATGATTAAAAAGAGTGATTGTATATCGTTTCTATAGATGATATGTACTCCACAAATGCATTACATCTTCACACACAGGCTATTAACTACCTTTTAAACTTTTCTTGTTATGTGATAGAAAAGCCAATATATTTGTATGAAAAATATGTTTAAAACCCAAATAAACACATATGCATACATTTTATATTATATAAAATATACATGCATGTACTCATATGCACATTTTTATTCTTAAAGCATTCTTATTGTAACGAACTTTTTCCAATAACTTTAAGATTTTAGCGAACATTTCAGTAATGTAAAAAAATGAATGGCAATTTTAAGTAGGTATGCTTATAAAATACATTAGAAAAATAAAGTTAAATGAACACCACACACTAGTTTTTCTAGTACTTCTAGAATATTTGCACTAAATGATTACTGAAATGATACCGAAATATGTAATAGTAAATTCAATAGTAAGAAAGAAAATTTTTTGTAATGAAACTACATCAAAAATATTCAAGGAAGGGAGTGACATTTTTATTAAGGTCACGTTATAAAGCAACGCGATGGTTATTGGCAATGGACCTCATTATTTGAACCACACCACACCAACGGGAAGACATTGAGCCTTGACTGGTGTAACGTGAAACGACACCTTCTACACTGGCGGGTCTTTAGTGGCACAAGAATTAAAACGAGCAACACCACGGCCTCATGTTTGTGACACTTACCACTAAGATAACCTGGGCACTAAAACTATTTGGAAAAACACCGCCCCCCCCCAAGAAAAAGAATTAAATTCTTTCAATTTATCTCTATAAGTATTAAAGATGCTTCCTATCATTTGACATAAGCCTTTTTAAATACTTTAAACTAAAAACAATCTTTTTAACAACTCAATTACCCAAAATTAAATTCCTAAAATAATTACAAGCACAAGTTTTAGTTCTTAGAAACACAACATTTAATACAATTTTTTCCATTTAAGATCTTTCTCAAAAATAGTTCACTTAAGCCTGTCTTCGGCGTAATGTAGTTTTCTCAAACTGTGGAGCACACCTCCCTTGAGGAGCGTGATAGCTCTACGAGAGGTTGAAAGTATATTGAAAAGCCAAAAACAAAAGATTATTTTTCAAAAAACTTATTAATTTAAAGAAAGTAAACAAACAAAAAGTATATCCGGATATAATAAAAATAAAATGCACATTTACATTGATATAATATACTTATAAATGTATCAGTAATGCTCATTGTATTTTATAATGTTGTAAGTTAAAAACAAGTGTAATAATTACCAGTGAACCCCTGGTCTTATCAAATATTAAATTAAATACAAAAATTAACACTTGATAATTTATGTGATTTATAATGAATCCCTTAATTGCCGATTAAATGAAACGTGTCTTCTTCCCAAATGTCATCGTTTTCTATGTAGGCGTACGTATGAGATGTATAGGAATAAAAAAAAGCAAGCCTCTAAAATGTATAAGTACATCTCAAAGCTGCTCAAAACTTCTTGGAAAAACTCGAACTTTGGTTAACCGACTGGAGAATTGCAATTAATGTAGACAAGACACAAGCAATTATTTTTAGGAAATGGGGGGTCATAGACCCACGTTTCCACCTCACGCTATTTGATGACAACATACAGTGGGTCTCGGTGGTCCAGTACCTGGCCTTACACTTAGATAGCCGCCTAACTTACAAGAAACACATTGACTATCTAGCAGAAAAGTTCTGGAATATAATTCATTTGGCCTCCTCTCTCATTGGGAGGGGGTCACCACTATCTCTAGAAAATAAAGTAATCTTATACAAGCGAATTTTGCGCCCAGTAATAACTTATGCTTCCCCCATCTGGGGGGCTGCAGCCACCACTCACATGATGAAAATTCAAGTTGTACAAAATAAACTGCTTCGCATCATAACGAGCGCACCTTGGTACGTTCGAAATGATGGGATACACAACGATCTACATATGGAGCCGATATCTAATTACATCACTAAGCTATCTAGAAATGTTTTTTCTTTCCATCGAAACACACGACAACCCCATCATCAGAGCACAAACAATTTCACGTATCATCACCCTAAAATTAATTATGCATACTCTAGCACGAAGTGGAGAAATCCGCTCCGCCCACCCTAACACAACAATTAACTCATTCATGCACCTGTTAACAATACACTCTAGCTTTCCGCTGCATCCTGACAGGTGGTGATAGGGGAACAGTCACCTGACTTCTCCTTTTCTTTGATTGCTGACGCAATCCTCCTTTTTTCCTTCCATGTGCTTCCTCCATGCTTTTCTCCCTGGTTCGTCCGCTCTGCGGGTCGCCACCGCTTGGGAGTCACGTTCTACGCCCCCTGCGCTGGGGGCCACTTGATTTGTTTATTTTTCTTCCATGGTCTATCTGTTTCACCCACCTTGGGCAAAAGCGCTGCGCGCTGAAGCCCGCGTATATTTAATTTTAGTTCAGTATATAAGTACATTCTTCGCAAACCCTGTCAAGACCCTGTTGTTGTATTTCAAAGCCTTCAGAATATTTTTATGGTTAGCAGTGCACACAAAAAACTTTCTTCAGAAAGACGTATATATACGTCCCTTTCTGGGAAAATATCGCTTTAGCTGAGCTAGAATTTTATAGACGCTGGTGGCACTTAACAAATTCAAATCATATTGTAACTTTAGCATATTGTATGGGATTTTTTAATTCAAAACATTGTTATTGTTTGGACGAGTGCGATGAAAATTATATAATTCAAAATTGAGTCACAAATATTGGAAATTTGTGAAACACTTCCGTAATATGAAAGAATAGAACCCAGATTTGGAAGAGTTTTTCGGATAAAAAAGTATTTTAATATTAATACTATATTCTGGCTTCATTTTCCTAAAGGGAACATCATAATGCATTAATGCATCTCCTCATTTTTATCCAAATTGACCTACTTTTTCCTATACAAAATGTATTTTTTACTTCTTCTCCCATACCACAATGTTAAATGAGATACCCCTTTACATATTAAAAGGTAAAAATAATTATTTTTGCAATGACTTGAAATTTTAAAGACACTATATTGTAAGCAAATGTATAAATTTTAGAATGTAGCAAAGTTTCACGAAAATTGAGATTTTTTTTTCTGCCTTAAAATGTGCTCCGTGTTTAGTTCTGGCTGCTGTACACTTGGCAAATGCAGTTTTAAAAGAAGGAAACTTAATCTAATCTGAACATATCCTAACAATATTATAAACACAAATGTGAGTTTATTTTCCTTTCACGTCTAAATCTCAAAACCGATTTTAAAAATTATTTTACCAATGGAAACTATATAATCAGAGAGTAACAAAGGGTATATTTTATACCTGTATTCGTAAGGAAACAGGAACTACGAGGGTGAAACCTCGGGGCGCTGCTTACCAAGAAGGCAAAATATTATGCATTGTGTCTCCTATGGGTAATTTTAATAAAAATTCTGATATAAATGACACTGAAACATTATGTAGTTAACTTCTTTTCTAAAAGCAATTTTTTAATGATGTTTTTAATTAGAGATGTCAAAGTTTTTCTTACGTTACTTGTATTAAATGGCAAACTCAAACTTTGAGAAATATCGCCTGGTTAGTTAAAAAATTCCGACAGAGATTTTAAAACGAATTTTCTCCCATTTTTCAAAGAGAACAAGTAATATAAAATAATTAATTCAATTCCTACTTTGAATGGATAAATAGAAAATATTTTACTAACGATTGAAAATTTCTACAAGATATATATAAGGAGCGACAGAGAACTAATAGTATGAATTTAAAATAGGGCATGATTTGTCTGCATTATTGCGATAAAGATAATGTAGATCTTATTGTTCAAATTTACCCGCACTTGTAACAAAATTTAAATTGTGATCAGTGATTCTGCGCAAGATCAATACTGACATCGTCAATAACATCAACACTGGAATTTTAAAAGACATACGGGGAGGAGGGGGGATGAAGGAATTTTTATCAATGGATACTATCCTGAATACAAAACTAAATACATATCCCACGAAGTTCTTAAATTCGCTAGAAATTTCCAGTGTACCCTCACATAAACTTCAATTAAAACAAAAGTGCCATTTATGCTTATGCAAAACCTCCATGCTCCTCAACTATAATATGGAACGAGGCTTCGGATCACAAAACTGATGCAGAATATACTTGGTGCTACTTTTTTAAAAGGTGTCGGGAAAAGGAAAAGTGCTATCATACCACGAATTGTCAACTATTCTCACTGACCTAGCGTTTCAATTCAAACGAGTTCAATTTCCAATCAAACTCAGTTTTACTGTTACTATTAACAAAGCGCAAGGGGGCAAACAATCCAGATAGCAGGAGTGCTTTTGGAAAAGCCATGTATTTCTTATGGTCTACTATATGTAGCATGTTCGAGTCTGTCGAATGCCCGAACCATTTACATATTTGCACTTCATGGAAAAACATATAATATACAGTAGAGCCTCGTTTATCCAAACGTTTATTATACGAACTTTGGTCTGGATAAATTTTCAAACACAGCAATGCTCAACAGTTTTTTCGCGTGAGGCCAAAAGTGACGCGAAAGCCCAAGATGAGGGATATTTGGGGAATTTCAGTTGTGTGATTTAGTAAACCTCTGCGCAAAATATTAGGTCAGTTTGATTCCAAATGAGGGGGTGTATACGTGCTCTTTTGTTGAGTTTTGTTGATTTAGAAACCTGGATGACATGCGATGCAGAAGACTGTGGATTTCTAATGCTAAATGATGACGAGATTGTGACTTCCGTGCAAGAAGAATCCGACCCTGTTGACGATGAAACTGATGAAGACCAGGGCAAGAACAACAACGAAAATAGATAGGGTCCATCAAATGTTGCGTTAGCGAAACATATGGAGTGGTACGAACAACAGAGAGCTCTCCTACTCAACTATTGCTGCTCAAGACAATCAGAGACCTTGCAGTGAAAAAAAACGAAGGTGTACAATGGTACAGTGAAAAATAAGCGATTATTTTCCACAACAAAGATAAAATTGCGACATTATGCATGTGTTTTGCTTTTTTTCTAGCACGTATTTTGCTTTTCCTTCAAACATGTTTCACGTATGTGATGATTTTCAATATTCGTATAGTGTTCTGTTTCATATACGACAGGGATTGCATTCGGTTAGCCGAACAATAGTGTATCCGAACGGAGTCCGATCCCAATTGATTAAGGATAAAAGACGTTTTACTGTGTAGTGTACAGTAGCTTCCTATAATAACACTCTGTTTTGAACTCTTTAAAAGAGTAATTATCTTTTAAACATAGATACACTTTCAACTTCTTAAAATATTAATAGTTTAAGTAATTGCTCTTTTTTTTGTTATTTGTTGTGCTATAAAGTATGTTTACAATTTTTTAAACTAAGATCAATTTTAGAATATTTAAATTTTAATGGTCCCAGTTAAGCAATATAAAACTTATCATATTGTTTTATTTACTTTCTAATAATAATGGTTATGACATTGACAGAGTTATTAAAGACATCAGTACGAGCGAAGTCGTCGGTAAAAGCTAGTTACAAATATGCTTCCATATATATTATATTATATCAGATATCTATAATTGAAACTTTTTTGGTACATACAATCACTAATATTTAATGAAATTTCTATTACCATCAGTAAATATTCATCAAGCGCAGATGTGATAGTGTCTTCTACGCTTCAACTGAGCAGAGGTAATCGCCGGACGACCGGCAACCCTTTCCCTGAGGAGCAATAGCCCCTTTATTTTATGGCTCGATTTTTCCAAGCCGAAGTACATCATTAATTCAGACACCTTTTGTTCTTAAATGTCAAGAGATTCGCCACAATGATCCTTTACAGAATGTGTTAAAATTCCAAGCCATTTATTTTCTAGCTGCAATCGATAATCCAAATTGCATTGCTTCCTTTGTTTGCTGAGTAATATTTAAACTAAGAAATGAAAAACGCTGCGAGTTTTATGGAATGATTATTGGGATAGTTGTGCAAAAAGGGAAGAAATGTGAAGATGTGTTTGAAAGTTTACATTAGTGAGTAATAAAGTAAATGTTTGTAATTCAGAATGTATTTAAGTTTGTGTGAAACTATTTAATTGCAAAATAGGAATTGATTTCTAAGTGTAAAATTAAAGAAATACGAGTGCGTATTATAAGGCTTTGATTATAACTAAAAACAATGTGAAATGAATACATTATTTTTATTCGATATTCTAAAGACATTTCTGCATACATACTACACATAGCTATAAATTTATCAAAGCATTGTTTGATCATTCGAAAGCTGTCATAGCAGGGTTTTGTCAGATTGAGCCAAAAATCATTAATCTTGTTTTTCAAATAATTAAGAGATCTCAAATTTCCAAGGCCAAAGTATTACCTCAGCATTAAGTTAATGAAAACTCACTTGGAGTGAAATGATTATAATAGGATGAATGTGCCATTCCATGCAGGAAAAGGCCATTTGCAAGTTTTTCCAAGATTTTGAGGTGAACCTCAAATACTGGAAGACGAGAACCAAAGTGGGTGACCTTCAACTTCCAGAAACGGAAGAATATTCGAGCAAGTGAAACAGTTAATCATATGAGTTCAAAGAATCAAAATTGTGGGAATTTCTTACGGATTTATTCATGCAATCCTTTTAGATGATTTAAAGATGAAATGCGTCAGGGCAAATTTTGTCCCTTTATTACTGAACTCAAATCAAATGGAAATTTAGCATTTTACTAAGGCCGAATGTTTTGATAAAAGCACCAAAACCCGATGTTTTTTACTACGATCGATTCTGCGGACGAGAATTGAGCTTCCTCTTAGGACACAAAGATAAATATGCAATCGTCAAAATGGTACACAATTTCCTCTCCTCGACCAAAGAAATCACGTTATGTAATATAAAAAAAGTGACGATCACATTGCGTTTTTCAATAGTGAAGATGTGGCACATCAAGAATTTCTATCAGCTGGACAGTTAATGACCCCATGTACGTGCAAGTTTTCAAAAGACTGAGGAAGGCATTCCGAAGAAAATATCCCGCCATGCATCAAGGTGGACGGTAACTGAATCCCAACAATGTTCACACTTATATTTCGTTTGTTGGGGAGACATGAAACGCAAAAGAAAATCATTTCACTTTAAAACCAGCCTACAATCTTACCGGATTTATCATCAGATTCCTTGACATTACCCAAGATCAAAATGGTCTTCAAAGGAAACCGTTTTGACATTGTGAAATACAACAAAACCAAAGAGAAAACTTGAGAAGATACCACAACAGGATTTCAATCAGTGATTCTGCATCGTTTATTATATCGCAATGGGGTCAATTATTTAACGTCCTAGTGACATGATATTAATAACCACGTGGGTTTAGCTAATCAGTTCAAAAACTCATGTGACGTCAAGTCACACGATCAAACATTTATGTATTTCCAGCTAATCAATGCATGCACTTCGTTGTTGCCAACGTTCGTTCCTTTGAGAAACTTTTTCTTAAAAAGTACAAATTTGTCAACAACAACAAAAAAAAACACGCAGGTAGACAAAATGCATTTGATTTAAAATTACATGCATAAAATAAGATTAAGAATCTTTTGAAGAAATTTATGTGCATAACATATGAGCATCTTTACCCAACTACGAATCTGAAATTTTATCTAAATTTTACGAATATAACCACAAGTACAAATTTATTTGATATCTGTTTTGAATTCGATGGAGAACACGTATTTGTTTTTTATGTGACGTCATAGATCGAGCCAATTGTAAGAGCGGTAAAGGAAATGAGTATATTCCTAAAGAGCTTTATTTCAGGCGAAAAATTACCTATATTATTGTAATGAAGATGTAAATGATATTCAGGGATATTTTTTACTGCCCCTCGTGTTTGCAGTTAATTTGAATTATTAGAGTCACAGATATCACTTAAGGAGAATAGATATTCTCTATGATTCTTATATGAATGAATATAGCACTAGGAAAAGTCTAACAAGTCTTGCCTTTAATCTTTTTTAAAGAAACGTTATATATTAATGGTTTTGAAGTCATTACACCATATCTACGAATAAACAGTTCGTACTTTACGGAACATTTTTTTTTCATGAAGTAGCTGAAATTCTGTTAAGAGCAGACTTTTTTTCTATCAAAACTTATTACTGTTGTATTCGGGATAGATATTCTAATTTTAAGATTTTTATTTTTTTTTTTTTTTGCAATTATATGTGTTTTCCCACTCTTTCATATCCCAATAATTTGCACCGTCTTCGCTAATGACCCTTGCAGAAAGTACCTAAAAATGTTCAATGCGCTGAATTTTTTTTCACTGTTTATTTTGAAATGCGGAAAGAATAATTACTCTTTAGATTAAGGTAGAAAATTTTTTCTTTTAACTCCAGATACCCTAAAATGAAAAACCTGGATTTCAGTTGATCTATATATACAGATATTACGGTTTAACATCAAACTAAAGGGACAAAAATGACTTTCAGACTTGAGAAACGCCGGGTCTGCAAAAGCTATTGTGCCAAAATGCAGAAAATTTGAAAAAAAAGAAAAAAAAAGAAATTATTACATTTAAGCGAAAGTCATTACAAAATCGATTTAGATTAATAGATTTAAATTTAAAATTATAATTTAATTTAATTAAATATAAAATTAATTTTCACTAATTCTTTATGCTGGATACTATACCAGCGTTTATCAGACTGATAGGTGCGCCCCCCACTAGAGGAACATGGTAATTCAACGAAAGGGACGAGAGCATACTGAAAATTCGAAAACAAAATATTGTTATAAAAAATTATTAATTTACTAAAAGTAATATATATATACAGGTGTCAAAAAGTTAAGCATAAATAGAAAAATGCGAAAAACATGGAGTAAATATTCGTAAAATTATTCCAAATTTCTTGCGGATATTAATTGGGCGAAGAAGAAACATTGGGTTTTCAGTCGACTACGTCCTACGCGAAACACCGGCGCATGTCGAAACGCGGAGAAACCGATTCACGCAGCATATGCAGTTCATACAAGTTTCGTGCAACTGCTGTACAAAGGAAAGTTGCTAACCATCAAACAAGGTAATGATGCAAAAGACGCAATGGACATGTTTACGAAAGAAGAATCGTTGGAATGCTGGAATCCTCACGATCACAAACCGAAGTGTCTCGAATTCTGAATGTGGACCAGTCTGTGATCTCAAGACTGTGGCAGAAGTTTCAAAGAACGGGAGATGTTACCCGACAACAAGTATCAGGTCGACCAAGAGTCACAACCCCTCGCCAAGACCGATATCTGGTAAGAAGTGCGCGACGTCAGAGGGTAGTACTGCCAGAGACTGGGTTCGGCACTCACAGTCGCCACAGGAATACGAATTTCAAGACAAACTGTTTACATGAGACTCAATCATGCTGGCCTGTATGCCAGAAGACCAGCAGTTTGCATTCCCTCACGTCTGCGCATAAACGCGCTCGTTTGAACTGGAGTTTGAAACATCAACATTGGAGTGTGGGAGAGTGGGCCAATGTGATGTTCAGTGACGAGTCCCGGTTTAGTCTGAGTAGTGATTGTCAGCGGGTAACGAAATGGGAGAACGTGGAACACGTTTTGAACCAAGAAACATAACAGAAAGTCATCATTTTCCATCAAGGGAAGTAATGGTATGGGCAGGCATCATGATGGACGGCCGCACAGACCTCCATTTCTTTGACACGGGGTCCGTGACTGCTCAAAGATACAGAGACGAAGTTCCTGAGCCTTATGTTCGCTTGTTTTCGAGGTGCTGTCGGTCCTGACTTCATATTCATGGATAATAATTCGCCATGTCACCGAGCGGTGCTGATTGATGACTTCCTTGAAACGGAAAACATCCATTGCGTGCCGTGGCCTGCAAACTCTCCTGTTTTAAATCCTATTGAGCATGTATGGGATATGTTCGAGAGATAAATTGCAGCCCTTTCGCACCCACCAAGCTTCGTTACAGACCTGAAGACAGCTCTCCAAGAAGCTTGCGACCGTTTGAGTCCACAACTCATTCATCATCTCATAGCAAGTATGGTAAATCGCTGTGCAGTGTGCCTGGCTGTCAGAGGTGACCACACGCCTTATTAAACTGCAGCATCAGTATTTTATTTAATATTTTCTTTCATTTTTTCTTTAAAGTGTGAATCCTTGCTATGCTCAGTTTTCTTTCAAACTGCTACTTTGGATAATAAAATTAATTATTATCATTCTTTTGATTTGCTTCCTTATTTTATAACCATTTCACACTCGCATATCACGTTTCCCGCCATTCTGACTTACAGTTCCTTCTTTATTCACATAATTATCAATTATGCTTAACTTTTGGACACCAAAATATATATTCTGACATAATAAAAAAAAATACAAATTTTCACTCATATAATACACTTATAAATATACGAGTACTGCAAAATATATTTTTTAATTAATTTAATAATACTAATTTAAGAACAAGTTTAATAATTACCAGTGACCCAACGGACTTGTCATAAAAAATATTGTATACAGAAATTAACACTTATTTTGATAATTTGTATGGTTTATAATTAATATCTTAACTGGCAATTAAAAGTTACGCGTTTCGCTCCATATGCGTATGTGATGCGTTGGGGGAGGATGAAGCAAAGGAATGAACAAGTAAATTCGATGAGATAAGTAAATCCTACGCAAATACTGGCAAGATCTTTTTTATTGCATTCGAAAACCTTCGGGATAATTTTATGCATAGAAGTACACAGAAAACATCATACTTCGAAAAAACGTATATATACTTTCGGGGAAATTACCGCTTCGGCTGAGTGATACGCTTATATACGCTGATGACACTTAATAGGTTAAAGTCGTATTGTAGCCTTAGCTTTAAATTATAGTATAGTATTAGTATTATTAGGGAGTGAAATTATTGAAGTCAATACATTGTTATTGTATAAAGGGGGGAACGATGAAAATTATGATTGAATATTGGGTCGCCAATATTGATAGCTTGAGAAGCACTGTACTAAACTCATTCGAATATAATGTATGAAGCTTGTGACGGAACTATACGGTTTCTTCCAATAACCCCTTGGGGATTCCTTTTGGCCCAGCATTCTTTCAACCAACTTTCTCCGAGGACAGGAAACGTGATTATAAAATTAAGTTTAATATATATATTCTGTATTCGCGAGTTTTGATGAACGAGAAGTGAGAATTGAAAGTTAGTGAAGTGAGGATAGCTTGGAGATGAAGTGAATAGTAGAGAAGCTAGCAAACCGGCAGTAGTACGTATACGTAAACAGTGTACGACGCGAGAAGTTGGAATATTGAGAAAGTGCTTAGTTCCACTATTGGAGAAGTGTTTAAGGCCACGTCGAAAAGAGTAAATGATTGCAAGAGCCAGGTACTGTGATCTTATTTCAAGTAGAAGTTAGAGAGTTAAATTATTAGCGTGCTTCTAAATTAAAACAAGCTTTGTTTAAGTTATCGTAAGGATAGATTTGTATGATCGTATATACGTATTATCCCTAAGCTATCTTGTCTCATCTTCGTCCTCTAATTAATCAAATTTATCTTAATTAGAGTGTTATTTATGTCTGTGTTGAACAAAGAGATAAAAAAATATTTAAAGTCCAGCATGTGTGTCGTCTGATCATTTAAGTCCTCCCACACATCTAGCCCGTTCACAGGGGATAAAGAATGTAATGTCTTATAAGCTTTGAAGTGAAGACACACACACAACTACTCTTTTCAACTTTGACTTAGATTTTTCTCTCTGGAAACTTATATTGTAAGCTTTTAATTGATTTTACTTTTAATTTTTTTACATTTTTTTTATTAAGCGAATAAAGCTATATTTTAACCCATACTCACTCTATTTTAACAATCCTACGCTATTTTAATTTAAATTCACACACTCTAACATTTTAATAAAAACAAATTTATTTTTAAAATATGTAATTTTTTTTTTTTAAAAAAGAAAAAATATTTTTGGTACAATATTATACTTAAAATATCAATTTTCGAAATGTTTTCTGTTGAAGCATGCGATTTCTATCCCTCTGCATTTTAATCTACAAAAATATATCTATTTATACCCTTCCCGGTTTAACAGAGATACTTAACAAAAACTTTCTTCTTGTTTTATTGAAAACAGATTCGTCTTTTTGTATTAAAGATACAATTTCACAGACTAAGTAATATAAATTTAAAAATAGATTTCCCTTTTTTTTTCTCCCCAAATAGTGTTTCTGTTTGTTTCTAAAATTATTATATATATGAACGAAAAACAATCTTCATAGATTGCACCTCGAGGTAATTTGAAACTGTTTTCGAAGTTTTTTTTAATATTTTTGCCTCAAAAAAGGATTTTAATTTAGACTACATTCTTTTTTGTCTTTTCTTTGTAAGTCCTGTTTTTATATCTGAACTTTAAAAGGCATTTTATTAGTAAAAGTATTTAAAACATTATAATGTACGGAAAAAATTTCAGAAAATATAAACTGCTATCAGACATATTTTTTCTTTCTTTTTTTCGTCCATTTCTTCTCTATCTCTCTCTTCCCTATATTTTTTAACATATTTTCAGAAAATGCAAGGAAAAAAATCATTTGATCTCACGGAAAAAGAAATTGATTCATTTATTATCTATGAATTTTTTTGGATTCTTTTGAAATTCCCTTTAATTATATTTCGACAACGTTCAAACATTTGGGAAACTAATTTTTAATAATTTACTTGGCTAAAATACTGGTTTGATTCTAAATAAAGCTCATAAATTTATTTCGAGATCTCAAGGTATTTTTGAGTTATTAATACATTTCAAAATAAAAGAAGTTCACAAAATGATTATTGTAATTATTAATTAAAGAGCTCAGAGATGGTTAACAAATTAATAATAATCAAAATTGATTGTGAACCATTTATTGTTAGGCTCAAGTAAATAATAATAATATAAACATTTACCAAGGACCACTGGCGTGGCATGGCCACGTGATCAAACCGCAAGGTAGTGAATAAGAAATGAATTCATGTAGTTTCTTTCAAAATATTATATTTAGTTCAGAATTCTATACTTACAGAAAATTATCAAAATTAAGTAATTCTTATTAAGTATATTTTCTTATGACGTATAGCAATGTTTCTGTATTAGCTGTAAAATGCACATATTACTCTCTCTCTCTCTCTGTTACACATCTGTTTGTAAAAGAATACAACACCTTGAAGGAATCATCAGAATTAAATGTACCTTGCAGCAAATATCAATTATAGGATGTTACGTAATATAAAAAAGTTTCAGAATCACCGTGCATGAGTGGCGTGCGCAGCGTCCTCTGAACTGATACTGACGTACAAATAGAGAGACGTTGAAAATAGTTAATAATTATTTGTTAGTGGCGAACGTTTAGTGAGACCTAAGTATACCTCCACGACGAAAGAAGGAGAAATTCCAACCACTTGAAGAGTTTGAAAGGGGGAGGATTATCGGCCTTTGAGAAGGAAGATTTTCTTATCGCGCAAAAGGAGCTCGCGTGCAGAGGAACAGTTCCACAGTGATGCAAGTTTGGAATCAGTGGACCGACGGGCACCAAACAACTCGAAAAATGGCAGTGGATGACATAAGGTGACATCAGCGTGCGACGATCGACACATGCTCCGCATGGTGGTGAATGGCACAGTACAGCTTCCTCTATGCAATTGGCAGCACGTTGGTCAACTGCTACAAGTGTACTAATGTCGGCTTCGTCAATACGTCGACGTCTGCTGCACCGTAGATTACGTGCAAGGGTGCCTTAATACAGGATCCCCCTCACGGCAAACCATCGACGGCTGCGTCTGCAATGGGCTCATGAGCACAGAGCCTGGCAAGCAGATTGGCACCAAATTGTTTTTTCAGATGAATCAAGCTTCAATTTGGCGGAACATGATGGCCGCATTCGTGTTAGACGTTTTACCAGTGAATGCTGCCTTCCAGAGTGCGTTATTGAACGACATAGTGACCTAACACCTGTAGTTATGGTTTCGGGTGTGATTTCGTATCATGGACGATCCAATTTGCTACGAATTGAGAATAAT
This sequence comes from Trichonephila clavata, assembly GCA_019973975.1. Classification (NCBI taxonomy): domain Eukaryota; kingdom Metazoa; phylum Arthropoda; class Arachnida; order Araneae; family Nephilidae; genus Trichonephila; species Trichonephila clavata. The sequence continues at coordinate 20,685 of BMAO01027379.1, forward strand.
CTCAATAGCAACAGGTACGTCCATGAAGTTCTACAGCCCGAAGTCGTTCCCTTCCTCCAAGGCATCCCTGGAGCTATCTTTCAACAGGATAATGTACGCCCACATGTTTCAAAGGCTGTTCGAGACTTCTGTTCAGCCCAACACATGCAACTTCTTCCTTCACCTGCTTATTCGCCGGATATATCGCCTATTGAGCAGGTGTTGGATTTGGTTGGTCGGCGTATCGATTTTGATCTTCGTCCTGTTCTTCAAAAAACGAACTTTTGCTGTCCATGCCAAGCAAAATAGATTTCTCTTCCAGAAGCAGACATTCAAAATCTTTTCGACTCCATGCCACGTCGTATAGCAGCACTTATTACAGCGCGTGGTGGCTACACCAAATATTGATTTTGGACACTGAATACTGGTTTTTTGCTTTGAAAATTTCGTCATTTATTTGTATTAATACAAGTCGTTTCTGCATTCAATTTCATTTAATTTTGATGATTCCTTCATGGTGTAGCATTTTTTAGAAATAGCAGTATATATAAAAATAAATTATTGTAATTTTCTTAAAATTTTTGTAATCGTAAAATTTGAATTATCTTACTTGATTTGTTTTTTTTTTAAATGTGCGTTTAAAATTGAAAACAATCCACGGATTGATTGATTATAAAATTCGTGGAATAATTCAAAATCCACGAGTGTTTTTGCATTAATAGTTATAAGAAGATAGTAATTAGAAAATACTTACGGGGTGGACCTCTGTCCACCTATTATCGGACCAACCCACATTGTATAAATTATAAAATTGTTCATACTCATTGCTCCAATGGTAAAACTATAATTTACAAATATTAAGTATTTCAGTGACACTTTCAAAGGAAGGGTCGAGGGTCAAAAGTTCACCATTCTCGTATTTTTTACCCAATACGCCGCCAAACACATTATTTTGAATTTATCGATTGTCGAGTAAAAAACTAAAAATAAGCTATTGAATAAACAATTAGCTTTAATTAATAAAATGAATTGTTAACAATAAACACTTTATATTAAATTTTTGCGTACTGCATAATTTGGTTTATAATCAATCGAAAAAAATGTAGGGATATCGGGGGTGCAGGTACCAGGCTGGTCCAGGCAGGTACCCGGCTGGTCCCGTGAACCCTTGCCATGTATACGCCACCGATGTAGTTCTATTTAATTTGTTCTTCAATATAGTGTCATTCACATTTTCCTAAAATTTGCACTATTTTCGTGACCAAATTTGACGACTTGGCAACGATGTTGGCGATTATTTTGGGGAATCTAATGACCATATTGATGCTTCTAGAAACAATTAGATAAATCTATAACATTGTTTTCTATTACGTAAGTGGATTTTTCCAGAAAGTGCTTGAGTGTAGGGGAAGGCTGCCATAGGCAAATCGTTCTTGGAGCTGCTATTCAGTTAAGTTAATCTATTAACGACCCTTCCTTGTGTATAAATAAATTTATTACAGAATCGAAAAAAAGAATTTTTATACTGAGAGTGAAAAGAAATGCATCGATTGCATACTAAATACTTTTAAAAATAATGCCAGTGGAACCTGAGTATACATTTCATCTCGTAATTTAAATAAAAATGTAAGATACTAAAAAAAATATTTTTTAAACCAAAATATATTCTTTTCCAGAAGGATGAGTTTTCTGAATGAAAGCAAAAGGAGTTCCTGGGGTTTTATGAATAGCAAAAAAGTAATACCCAGACAAAACAAAACTGGAAAGAAAAGTTTTCCATGTTTGCAAATCACTTCCGCTTATTGCAGCGAAAGTTATGAACATAATTTTTTTAAATAATATACATCGTGTAACATTATATGAGGCCGTTACTAAAATATTAGAACAAACAAAAATCAATGTGCATTGCTTTTTAAAATTATTATCTGTTAAAATAAACAACGAGAGTGAGCGACAACTTTACAATCGCTTACTACAAATTCATGTATGATATACTGTTTACACGTCTCGTGAATTGGTGGAGACTTTTTTTAAAATATACTGAACTTATTCAAAAAATTTAAATAGTTCCAAAGGCTATTAGAACAGAAATATTGGAGTTTTTTTTTAACATTTGAGAAAAAATTATCAGCGTTGCTAATAAAATTCGCATTATTGGTATCTCTGCTGTGTTAATTGTGATTTACAAATAGAATGTATATTGTAGACTATTTTAAAACTTTGTAGTAACTCTTAGTAACTTGCTGTTGGTGACGAATCACTTAAAATGAAAGTTAACGAGCGCATTAATTCAGACTAAACACCTTTAGCGCTCGTTATACTACTGGGGCGGAGAGGTAACACTATTTTGATCAGTCATAAAACGCATATATTCCTGTCTTTTGTTCATTGTAACTTGCAGGAGAAGAGTTCTTTGCATACTCACTTCCTAGATAAGAAAGATGTTTTGATTCTGATGAATTTTCTGAACGATACTTAGAGAATATTATTTTTCTATACAATGCTGTAATTGATATAGATTTCCAGAAGATTTTAGTGTCATTAAAACACTTATCTGTTGACATTGTGGGTAGTCGCTTGTTAAGATGCCATTTGAATAATTAGTCGTAATGCATTCGGAATGTCTCTTAAAATCTCCATGGAAAAATGCTTAATCAACCATTAGCGTTAGGCTCTAGTGTTTATTCCTAGATCCCCACTTCGGCGGAAACTGTGTTCATGGGGTAGTAGATCAATCCTCCTGACTTTAGAATGGTTTGGGGTAGGCTGATTCGATCTGCCCGCCTTCAGGTCCGAAGACAACGTTTGGCACGTTTTAAATTATTAGGACGAAAAGAAATCCTTTTTCGGGACAATCATTAAGCGCTTTTATTCCTGTCCTCTGTTGTTTGCAATTTGCTGGAAAAAGGTCGCTGCATGACTATACGCAATGAAAGGTTTAGTAAACACATGATTGCTTAAAAAGAATAAAACTCAGATTAAACATTTCAAATAATTGTCATTTAAAAAAGTTAATCCGGCAAGTAGTGATCGTAAGCGAATACTTACTCGAACACCAGACAGATAACCGATCCGCATCATGAGGAAAACGCTTCTGGAGTAGAAAATTGTAAGAAAAATTGAGTACGCAATATTGTTTATAATACTGCGACGACTCCATGAACTTGTTTTCAGCCAAGTCTGCCTCAAGCAAAGAAAACGCCACAGTAAAATGGTTCAATATAATTACACTGAAGCATTTTCTTTAACGAAACCACAGAATAAGTTACTTATTATCTTATTTGTCTCTGACTATGCTTAGAAAAGTCTTTCATATAATACACAATAAAAAAATAATGGGTTAGATCCCAATTGAACTCCCTAATTTCGTGACAAAAATATGTACGCCAAATTTTCGCAGGATTTTTGTGCAAAGTTGAAAATCCTGCCATCCTGGAGAAAACGGCAACGCTACCCCTTCCAGCTATCTATATCGTTTTTCGGACAACAGTCGATTTTAGCCGAAGAGTCTATTAGGAAGTTTAGCTTACAGGTACTGATTTTTCTAAATTGGCTGGGAAAAGAAAAGGGCTGAAAGTGAAGAGACGAGTAAATTTCTTCTACCTTTTGTAAGAAAGAGGCCAGAAAAGAATGATTTGTTGGTTAATGAATTAAGAATCGATATCTTTACGAAAAGTCTGAAATGTGAAAAGTATACATTTATTAGAAAGAGAAAGGGAGATACGCTGCTTAAATTAAACTAAAACAAACATTTTAGATGTTTTTCTTTCTGCTGCATTTTAGTTTTTGCGACGTTTTTCTGCCTGACTTTCATTTTGGAAAAAGGTGTTTATCTTGGAAGCTATTTCAAAAGAACGCTATTTTATAATGCCATTTAACGAAGTATTTTGGCGCCAAAAAATCAGGGGCTAAATTAAAACATTACCAATATAAAGACATAAATATTACTATTATGTGTACTGTATATTTATGTGTGTGCGTGTTTGGCTTTTTTCATCAAATCTAAATAGCATACATTATTGCTTTCATTTATCTTCAGTAAGTTATTTATAATTGAGTGTTAATGACTGGATGATCTTTGGTGTATAAAATAATCCTCAATCAAATTATAAGATGTTATGATGAAGTTTTTTTTTTTTAACTTTAACTTAGTGCTTCAGAAACTTTCAATATTTACGACCCAATATTTAACCATAATTTTCATCGCACCCCACTTCATACAATTAACAATGTGTTGAAATCAGTAATCAGACACTAAAGCTACAATACTACACATCGACTTTTTCTTAAGTGCCACCGGCGTATATGAACGTCTAGCTCAGCCAAAGTATTAAGTAACCCGGATGTATATATATATACGTCTTTCCGAAATACGATCTTTTATATGCATTGAATCCATAAAAGTATTCCAAAGGCTTTCGAGTACAATAAAAGGGCCTTGACGATGTGTTTGCGAAGGTTTTACCTATTTTAGAGGATTTCCTTATTTATTCCTTTTCTTCCTCTTTCCCAATACATCACATACACTCGCCCACGAGGAAATGGGACATTGGGGAGTGAATCACGTAACTTTTAATCGGCAGTTAAGGGATTAATTATAAATCGAACAAATTATCCAGATATTTGTTAATTTTCTCATATAATTTTTATATGACAAGCCCACGGGGTCACTGTTTACTATTAAACTTGTTTTTAACTTTGTAACATTAAATTAATTATAAAATACATTGTGTGCAGTACTCAAACATTTGATACGTGCATTATATCAGTGTAAATGTGCATTTTATTTTTTAATGTGTCAGAATGTGTTTGTTTGTTTACTTTCAGCAAATTAATAATTATTTAAAAATAATCTTTTGTATTCGATTTTTCAATACGCTCGCAACCCCACTCGTAGAGTTATCACGCCTCTTAGAGGATCGCACCCTTAGTTTGAGAAACGCTATTTAACTTCATTCGTTTGATTTAAATTCACTGGGATTGTAGTAAATAGTGTATTTCCATTCATGACCAACGTTGATAAAATGGATCTTTTTTTTTAGTCATAAGCCAAAATAATTTGAACACTCAGTGTGAATATTATTTCTGGCATACACTCGTAGAATACATATGAATTAATAAACTGCTAGCATATAAAAAAAACTTTTAGGTGTTAATTAAAAGATCTATGTTTCTCTTTTCTCTCGTGTAATCGTATTCTGCATATTCTGGAAGAATCCTTTGAAATAATTGAAACTTCCTTTAATGATGAGTTGCTTGGCGAGAAAGATAATTACTGGATTTAAGTATTTTGATACTAAAATATTTTTTAGGACTTCAGGGAAACTTTTTATATTCCTCATTTGTATTTTTAGAAGTTAAGTAGGAGACAATTAATATAGCTTCTGTTTTTCCTTGGCGATGTGTTCTATTTTTCATTGTTTTATGAACCGTTTGTTTATATTCCTCATTTGTATTTTTCGAACTTAAGTAAGAGATAATTAATAGAACTTTTGTGTTGCCTTGGCGATGTGTTCTATTTTACATTGTTTATGAATCGTTCATTAGAAGAGCACTTACACAAACTCAGTCTCATGAGATTAAATAACATTAATTTTTCGTAATCGACTATAGAACATTAAAAAAATACAAAATTAGCTAAAAGAATTACCGAGTTATACATTAAACATTTTACTTAATAACACGAATCAACTGCAAAAGGCCATATATTACATGCAGCAATAAAAATAATTTCTGGAGAGTTATAAAACTGTTACCACCAATATATATATATATGTTACTAAAATGTTATATATATATTAGAAATTTTAAAGTAATATCTTTAAATATTGGAATAACAATTACTGATAGACTAGATACAAAGTAAATAATTAACTATGAAGTCAATTAATTGATATAGACACTAAAATTATGTTTGATATCGAATACATACACATACAGTAGAACGTCGTTCATCCGAATGTTTATTATCCGGAGCGTCAAATATCCGAACCAAAGTCCGGATACGTTTTCGAACAGTGCAATGCTCAACATTTGTTTCCTGTGAGTTCAAACGTGACGGGAAAAATCAAGGTGAGGGATATTTGGGGAATTTCAGCTGTGTGAATTTGTAAACATCTGCACGGAATATTAGGTCAGTTTGTTTCCAAATGAGGGTGTTTATACGTGCTCTTTTGTTGAGTTTTGTTGATTAAAAAACCTGGATGCCATGCGAGGCAGAAGACTGTGGATTTCAAATGCTAAATGATGACGAGATTGTGACATCCGTGCAAGAAGAATCCGATCCTGTTGACGAAGAAACGGATGAAAACGAGGACAACAACAACGAAAGCAGCAAGGGTCCATCAAATGCTGACGCGTTTACTGCGTTAGAGACAGCTATAGAGTGGTACGAACTACATTCAGTGTGCTGTCCTACTCAGCTACTGCTGCTGAAGAGAATCAGAGATCTTGCATTGAAAAAACGAAGGTGTATAATGGTACCGTGAAAAATAAGTGATTATTTTCCCCATTTAAAGTAAAATTGTGACATTTTGAACCTATTTTGCTTTCACTTCAAGCACGTTTCCTGCATGTGATGATTTTCAATATTCATATAGTGTCCGTTTTCATATACTGCATATGTATCGCATTCGGGTTTCGGTTATAATTATATTATAACTTTTTGTGTACTGTATACTTTGTCTTTGTGTACTGCATCTTTTTCTAAATATAAGTGATAGGACCTGGGGACCGTATAAAAATTAATTTTTGTATTTTTTTTTCTAAATGGGTTTTTTTGTTCGAAAAGCACGTAAAAACATTCCTTGTCTGTTTTAAAACATTTTTCAAATTGGAAGTGCATATCTAAACCGAACGGTTCGGGGATTAGCTATTGGGTCACATTAAGGCTGGACACCCTGTATATATATCTTCACGTAAATTTTCATTAAACATATCCATTAGTTATTTTAAAAATTCTACAGAGTGTTCAATCTTTTTTTAAAAAAATTATGCGCAGGACTGTATGCATTAAGCTTAATTAAAGCATTTGAATCAAGAAAAAAACTTATTTTTTACAACCATAAATCTTTAAAACCATATTTGGTCGATAAAAACGAAACGCAAAAATGTAAGAATAATTTGATAAAAAAGCATAACACTTTAAATTACTTACAAATTAAAAAATATGAAATAAATTAAAACTGCATGGTTATAAAAAATAGTATTTGCTTAAAAATCCCCACATTTATAATAAATACATTTAACTAAACTTTGCTTAGTTAGTAAAATAAATTATAACAAAAAATATTATAAAGTATTATCAAAACATTTCATTCTTGGAAAAAATTAACTTCTATGAAGATAATCATTATAAAAATGTAATTAAAGTGTAACTTTTGCAATCTGCAATAAGAGGCAATTGTTTTTAATTGACGCACATTATAGAGAAGCTTTTTCTTTTTAAAGAAAGAAAAGAACGAAATTTTCCACGATTTTTTTTTTGTTCATAATTTTTTCATGTTTATTTATAAGATATTAAATGACAGGTACGTAAAATTAAATTATTTTCCTTTTTCAGTAAGAATTTAACTTTTTTCTAGATATAATTTTTTTTGCTCCTATATTAAACATTTTTATTCCATTGCATTTCTGTTTTGTTTCATTAAAGAGTGATGAATAAAATTCCAGCTAAATAAATTGACTCGAAAACGGAGAGTTTTTAGGAATATATTGATCGTGTTTGTACTTATTTCTAAAAGTATACATTATTCATAAATTTGTATAAGAGTATGCAACTCTTAATTTCAAAATAGCACTTTGGCTTACATGATAAAATTTGGATTTCACGTCTGGTAATTATAAAATCTAAAGCTCTAAGACATCTTTTCACGAATATAATTATAACCTATCATAATTTTCACACGTTATTAATTTTAAATATAGTGAACATTTCATTATTATATTTCTCTTACTTGGTACTTTTGGCTACATATTTTTTGACGTTTTATTTTTTATAATTATAACTATGATCAATAAGTATCATAATTTTGAAATAAACTATTCACTACAGAATCTTTCGATTAGAAAAAAAAAAAATTCTAAGGTTTGTCGCTTCTTTGAAAACGGTATTTATGCTATAAAGCTTGGAAAAGGAAAATAGAGTAAATAGTATTTTGACTCTCAAAGTTGTTGGATTATTTTAAATATTTATTTAATGTTTGTGTGTGTGTGTGAATAATAATGATTTTTTTTTAAAAAAATTCTGAAAGTAAATTGAGCCCCAAGTATAATTTGAGATTTGTGTTATGTGTTTAACAAAATGTGTGTATACATTTTATATTATTATATTTTGTGCTAATGTTGCTCCAAAAATGTAAAAGTGAAACTTAACTGAGATATAAAAATTATTGCAGAAAATCAAAATAATTAAATCTCAGATATGGAGGATTCCGAAACATCAAATATTATCTTTTTTTCTTAGAATTTAAGATGGTATTAGCTACCACAATCATAAGAATGGGCAAAACGTAAAAAAAAGAAAGAAATACGCAGATCTATATTAAGTTGTATTCGTGAGCAACCATTTAAGAAAATTCAATAGCTGTATTTAAGTAGATCCTAAAATCAGACTGGATGCTGTAAATCTACACACACCCTTCCGTAGGTAAAGGAAAGGAATTAAAAATTCCTGGAAGATCAACTTATACATTTGTGAGAAATATGAATCAGCGGTATACCCGGGAAAAATCATTTCACTTGTTGTTGTCGTGTCCTTTCCGAAGGGAACGAAGGAAAATTCCAGAGCATGTGACGGGTTGGACTTCAACACGATGGATAATAATTTAATATTTTTGAAAAAATCATTCTAATAAAAACAACAATAAAGCGATTTATGCCCAGCACGACTCGGCATTCATTTACAACTATATATTTAGAGGTGGGGGATCATCAGAGGGTGTGAGGAGATCGAGGAAGAAGCAGACAAGATCATAGAAATAGCTACTTTTATTCTATTATTAGCACTTTATGGGATATACAATTGTAAACTTATCTCTGAGAGCAATATGAAATCCTAACCCTTAATCGTATGTACTAAGTTATTGAAAGTACTTATCTGGAGTTGAAGCTCTTTGCATGATCCTTCGTGAAGCCCGATAGCTCGGTCAGCTTCAACTTTGTACTTCATCTATTCCTAGTGGATTCTACGTCAACTACCAATCTCTAGACTCGTGACCACCCAGTCACTCTGTTCACCTTTATTAATACTTATATTTCACGCTTATTGGTCAACGCTTAATCATTCACTCACATACTCAAAGTCAGACTCTTAAATAGTAAACATATTTGCATAAACTCAGGTCATCTCTCTACGGAAAGCTTTTTTACACTAAAATCACAGTTAAAGAATATTTTCCCCAAGGGGATTAGTAGAAGAAATCGACTAGTACTCGTTACACTGTCATGCAGCAATTCTTTAAATATATAAATCTAAGTTCTATTATTCCAAATTATATTTGAGTTAAACAATGCCTCTTCATCAAGTACTGGAAATGCTTTTACTCTTTATCCAATAAACTGCACTTACTCTACATGGAAATACTTCTTCCCAGAGGAACAATAGACCACCTCTTTAATGATTGGATTGCACCAAACCGTGATGAGTCGTTAATTTATTCCTCTTTTATTTTTGAATGTCACAAGAACTGCTGATGATGCCTTTCAGAAAGCTTTAAAGCTTCATATTACTTACTCACTTTGTAACAATGTTCGATTTTCGCGGAAACATTTCTTTTAATGTATCTTAATGTTCGAGTTGAGATTTCTCCGAAATGTTTTGGATGTATATGAGTGTTTTGAAGATTTTTTTTGTGTCTTAATGTGTATAATAATGTAATTTTAATATAATAAGGTTTTTCTCAATTATTACTAATTTTTCTTGTAAAGGATATATTTTTCAAAGTATTTTTGATATATTATTAACATTTCTACAGTATCTATTAAAATCATTTTAATTTTTTTTCGTGTTTTCATTTCTTAGGAAAAATATCCATAATACATTAAATGTTAGAACAAACTTTCATTTTAAATGAGGTTTCAATTAAGAAATAAATATATAGTCTAACAGAAACACTTAACTGTAGAAGAGAAAGAAATTACTTGCATCCTTAATCATGAAGACAAAAAATAGAACTCGTCCGGTTGATGCATACAAGATTTGATTCATATGTTTTATTTGCTGATCTGAAATATCTGCTTTAATCTAATAAAATAATCCTTGGAGATTCCTACATTATACGCTGCTGGCCACATAAAATGCAACGCCAAGAAGGACCAGAGATATCACAGCGAAATTAATTTGACAGAAAACATGTTGTACAAAGATCAAAAACGATTAAAATTGCAGCTTCTTGTGAAATGTGGATAATGACAAAATCAGCAGCTAGGTGTAGCCCCGCTTGTTGGCTATAATCGTTGCCACACACCTCGGCATATAATTAAAGAGGCTATGGATGTATTCTTGGGTTACTGCAGTTCATGCAGCTTTCACATATTGTCAAAGTTGATCTGGCGTAGCAGTGGGTGGTATACGAGGGGCTAGTCGTTGTTTAAGCATGGGCCACACGTTTTCGATTGGCGAAAGATCAGGAGAATAAGCAAACCAAAGAAGCTATTCAATCCGATGCGTAAAGAACTATTGATCATTGCGTGCCACGAGTGGTCGCATACTATCCGGTTCGAATATGGCTGATGGCAAGCGCTGAATGTATAGAAGAACCACGAGATCCAACAGCTCAAAGATGTAGCACAGTGTTGTTGAATGTACCGGCAATGAGAGGTGTGACAGTGAAATCCAATACCACCCCAAAACCATGATACCGGGTGCAAGACCAGTGTGGTGATGTAGAACGCAACAGTTCAGCAGCCTCTCACCACAGTGTCTCCAAACTCGAATTCTAACATCGAGATGGCAGAAGCGGGATTTGTCAGTAAACACAATGTCATCCCATTCTATTGCCCATGTCCACTGTTCATCGCACCATTGGCGGCACAAACACCTGTGGTTTCCAATCAAAGTTAAACGAAGCAATACAGGCCTTGTGGACATTTCTCTTTGCTGCAGACGGCGTCGAATGGTACGAGCGGGCATTGAATGATAAGTAGCAGACTGAATCTTGTGTGCTATGGTTCGTGCTTAGGCTGCGCGATCCATCAATGGCATGCATATAATCCTCTGGTGATCATGGGCCGTGGGGGAACGAGGTGGGTGCGATCGGCTTCTTTGGTCCATTGTTTCCTCCTGAAACTAGCGATGACAGATCCGAATCACAATTGCTTGGTTTCGTCAAACACGTTGACTGATTTCTCTAAAGAATAATCCGTAATCCTTATAGGCTACTGTTCTTCCTTGGTTGAATTCAGAAACTAGGTTAAAGACACTCTATGTCTTACACGAAGTATAGTTCAACAGCTTACGAAAAAGAAAAAAAAAGCACGAATAAACAATTGCCTTACTTCAAATCACCAATTTTTTCTCCCGAGATATATGTCTTGCGGGTGGCGCTACGGTCACCCGTGATGTGTGTATGTGCTATAATGCTAATGATTTGCATATTTTATCACCACCAACGCATGATATACATAAATTTCACATGGTTTGCATTCATCCTTGAGGGTGTTGCATTTTGTTTGGCTAGCAGTGTATTTTATGTTGTATGTCTTATTCACATTATAATTTATACAAAAAAATATTTTTGTAATGAAAATCAATTTATTGACTAATTTTTTCTCAAAATTGAAAATGTTAAACATGTCTGTTGCAACATCTGCTCATTAGTAGATATATGTACGGGGTAGCACAGCTGTCCAGATGGAGCATTGTATCCCCCCCCCCAAAAAAAAGACCAGCTGTTCGCTCCTGCCTAGGGGATAACATAATGCGAGCCAATTCAAAAAACGGCACTGATGTCACAACACCTTTTCATCCACCGACAACCATTCAATCTTTATTCTCAATATTCTTTAGGAAGTAAAATCCGGTGAACAGCATCAATTGGTGTTTTGTTTTCACACATTTGGGCCACAAAAGACTTGAATAAAGCGGAATGTTGGTCAGTCGAGTTGGTCAACCTCAGTGTCAACGTGACTAGTGAACAAATATTGATTGTTAACAATTATAGCGTCATTGGGATCTGACATGTCAACCTATTGTCTCCAAGATACAAAGGAGTGGAACTGAAATGAAGAGAGTCATATGCAGAGTTTGCCAATCAGTGGTGATTGGTGTGTGAAAGTGGGTCACCAAAGGAGTTATAGAGTCTGTTCCTGGAAGTTAACATGGGCTCTTCATCTCCTTCACGCTTGGGAATTACTTCGCTCGAGTTTTGTTTCTCTTCTATGACTCTCGGTAGAGTTTGTGGGGGGATCCGCATCTCAAGGATCAAAGTAGATGAATATTGCAGTCTTGTGGAAGACGGAGTGTTGGAGTCGGAAAAATGGCTAGAATAAATGGACTTGGAACTAGAACTTTTCTACAACGAAAGGTTGTGAACTTTAACAATTTAATTATGAATCTCCTGTTTTGTTTATTAAATCTGGAATAATATGTCTTTTGGCAAATAAGCCATGGGATTCGTCACGCTACCATGTCATGAATTAATTTGGTCGGATCACATGCCACACTGCAAAATGTTAAGTCAAAGGTTTCTCACATTTTTAACAAAATAAATTACCTACCTTGTATTAAACGTAGGAGTATAGAGTAAAATAAATTAATGAAGTTGTTTCAATTATGAAATAAGAAAAGGCTCGCGTGGTGATATTCACGGCCATGTTAGCTTAGAACCATTATTGTATCTTTGTTATACCACATAAATTAGTATTAATTAATTAAATTTTACTGAATTTTTTTTCATGTATGCTACAAACAGTAGTTTTCCAAATGTATCAAAAAGCCTCAATTTTTTAATTTCTACTCAGATGCAACTAAGTTCTATCTCAGTGAGTCAGTGCTTATTGATGTCGCATTATAAAACTATTGGAGAGGTGACCAACCTTCTAATTCTGAACTATTATCAAATGACGAGAACGACCCCTGAATTGGCACCTTCCTTTTTGAACGTTTAATTAACACCAACGGATGGACTTTGAGCCTTGAAATATTTATTGTGCATCAGTTTCTTTATAAGATGGTGTTCAATCGTATTAGAGTTTGAAACAATGAAACGTCAACCATGAGTTCACGACCATGTCACCTAGACTATCGCAACCATATAGGTAATCTTAAATGAACACATTCCTTTTAATATGTTGTGCATATTTGTATTTCATTTTAGTGTTTATATTTTAAAAACTAAGGTCCGTTTACACGCAAACCCACAAATTTCCGGCAAATTGGGATTGGGAAGAAAATCTAGCTTTTCATTGGTATTTTTACAGCCTGTTTACTTGAAAATCTGATGATTGGTTGATAGATTCATGTGACTTTACAATGACTACCGCGAAAAAGAAGAAACCAATAAAAGTTAAATGTATCAAACGTCATCCCCTTGACAATCACAAAACCAAACAATAGAAAAATCACGGTAAAGGTATTATAATGTTATCGCCCATCTTGGTGAACATAAACAACATGGCGCGTATCACTACTATATCAAATTAGCACCGAAAAGGTCCCGTGTAAAAGCTTTAACTTTGCTACGAATATGAGGAACTGTCCGAGCAATATCCAATTTTTTTTTAATTCGTCACACATTTTTTATACACTTCCGAATCCCAAAAGGTTGCATTAAAATGTTGTTGTATTTCTTGATTTCCCCAGAATTAAAATAAAGCTCTCATTTCTTCAATGGACCAACATGCACAATCAATAACAACTGAATTTTTTGAATAAACTAATCTGGGTTGCAATGCATCATGGGAAAATTTGAAAAAAAACTCTTTTCTCCGCATTTATCCTTTTCCAAAGTGGGTACCAAAATCAAACCCACTTTTTAAATATTTATGATACCGGATCGTCGTGTAAACTGGTCTAGAGAGGATTAAAGCTAGGGTACTTTTGCCGGCAATTTTCATCCATGTAAACGGGTATTAAGTGAAATTAAATTTACACTCGAGAGCCAAAACATTATGACCACCTGTCAATAAGGAGTGTGCGCGCAACACAGCTTCAACACGCTTGGCATGGATGCCACAAGTCCTTGGTAGATGCCCGGAGACGGATTGTACCAGCGCGAGTGGGACGTTTGCGGCGTAGTCCCATATCCAGCAGTGTACTCTGAACAGTATGCTCCGATACTATTCTACTTGACCTGTATTGTATTGGGTTGTTGGCTGAACCACTGTCTGGCTCCGGTTTTGCTTCACCATGCGAGACAGTCTCCGGCGACCTTTTTCTTTGATAGCGCGTGGACGTCCAACACCATGTCGTCTACTGCTAGTTCCACCGTCATTCGTCCACTTTGCATAAGTACTAACAACTGTAGATCGCGAACAACACACGAGTCGTGCAGTTTCGGAAATACTTGTTCCGAGCCTTCGAGCCATTACAATCTGCCCTCTATGAAAGTCGCTTAGATCCGCAGCCTTTCCCATCACACACAGAAGTAAGTGAAAGAATGATTCTTCAGGCTCTCCAGCAGTAGTTAAATACCACTTCCACCTGATCACGTGCCTTCTACGTTATCCAGGGGAGTTCATTGCAAAATGTAGGGGTGGTCATTATGTTTTGGCTCTTGAGTGTATACATCCACTAAATCGCAGACGTAAATCACTCATACATAAAACGAGCATTAGTATTAGTCTGAATTTTTGTCCATTATTTACAATGTATTTTTTTCTTCTGTTTTGGCAGTATAGCATCATTAATGGTGTCAAAAACGATAAGAAAATAACGGAAATCATTGATTTATAAAAGCAATTCCACACACATTCCGTCAATTTATAATAAAATAATATTCAGATTCTTTTTTATTGAATCGAAATTGTAATCGAACATTTTTCTTCAAATGAATCCTAGACATTCACTTGAATTGAACACAAAATAATAATCAACTTTTCTGTCGATAGTTTGAGGGACGAAATTGGTCCAATTATATCCCCTGTTTGACTTGAAACTGTCATGGGATATTGTTGATTGTTCCCATTCCCCATTTCTCTGGTTTCGTTAATGATAGAAGAGCTCAAAGCCATATTTTCTCTACAATTGAATCAGTGAACTATACCAATGAATGTCGGCGAATATTTGCGGAAGAGAGTAATCACCATAGAAACACTGACATTTTCTGTTCTTGATTTTAAAATAATTATTTGATGGTATTTTCGAATTGCGAGTGAATTATGTGTTTAATGATTTTCTGCTTATAACTTTATTCAACTGCATGCTGAAACTGTAGCTTAAAAATCGAGTTCTATGATATACTATAATTATTGAAAAGTGTTTATCTTCTATTAAAATTAAAATAGCTGGATGAAGCGAATGAATCATTAGTCATCATTACATTTGACAGGTTATGTATAGAATGTCCTTGATAATTATTTTTTCGATCCCCTTGTAATAATTACTTCCATTCGTCAAGTATTTATGGATATATGTACTAATAATACATTAATTATAAAAAAAAAACAATTTATTTCGAAGCATATTATGTAAATACAAAAAAATCTTTCAGTTTCATTATGGTTGTCTGCGCATAAATTTTAAAAAAATGGGAGACAAAACAAAAGTGAGAGCATATTATACGATAAAAGTCCCATATAAAGTTAATTATAAAGTGTTTATTAATGTCGAAATACAAAGAAACACGAGGAATATTGATGATTGAACACGTAATTTTGAAACACGGCCAGGGGACGAGAATAATACCTCTGGTCTGGCTCCCTCTCTAAGAGGTTCCACATCACGGATTTTGAATCTCCACAGATTTAACGCGCATCAGCCGTTTTACACATCGAGCTTTTAGAAGCACTGGGGTTCGAACTCATTACTTCTACACTTCCGCTATAAGTATGAGTTATTGAAAGAACCGAATGAAATTTTATATTTAAGAAAACTACGACAAGGATTTTCTATTTCCCATGCCCTATCAAAAAATTTAGAACATAAAACACGTTTTAACTTCGCTATACTTTAGAGAACCAATCATGTTATAATGCATGCTTAACCCAAAGGTTGAGAGCATGCTTAATTTGAATGCCACTTGCACCATTTTTCAATTCCTACTATTAGCTCACACTCTTTCTCTCCCTTTCTCTCTCTCTCTCTATATATATATATCTTGTTCAAATTTTAAATCGTTAATAAAATTATTTTTATTCATCCAATTAAGTTCAAATATTTTTTGTAACTTGCAGTGGATAACACTTGTTGTTAATATAGATTTTTTCAAATGTTAATTCATTAATTACTGGTTAATTAATTAAATTAACTACCGGTTTTCGACGCCAACTTATATTGTTGAAACGATGTAACTTAAAATAATGATAAAAGTTGGCGTCGAAAACCAATTTTTCAGCGAAACTAGCCAAACCGTGTTTGCATTGTTACAACAATGCAGGCAAAATGATGCTCTTTTTCAATTCCTACTATTAGTTCGCTCTCTCACTATGTATATTTATATTTATTAAATTATCTACGTATACGTATATATTGTTCAAATTTTCAATCGTGAATAAAATACTTTATAGTCATTTATTCAAAGTAGGAATTGACTCAATATTTTTATATATATTACTGGTTCTGATGAAAAATACGTTCAATATTTCGATCTATATTGAGCAATGGAGAGTGAGATGTCGTGGATCATGCATAGTATAGAAACTTTTTTCACTGTGAAGTGGGGAATTTGAAGCAGCTTTGATGCGACGAGCCAATGACAGTCCCTTGAAGTAATTGCCACCCATCCGTTATAGTGACGCTTATCTGTGCGCTTTAGGGCATGTGTTTAAGTGCCGGAGATGGCATAGATGTTTGTATGTGTATAGGTCCTTTGCGGCATGGGAGTACTATAAATATCCGTTGAACCACAAGTCTTCCCTTGAGAAAGAAGAGAGGTGGTAGGTCCTGACCACCTCTAGGGTTTTCGCCCTCAAAATTTCATTGGAACCTAGCCAAATTGTCATGCTGCCTGCATGCATGGTGCTCAAAGCTACGACTAACGACAGACGGGCAACAAGCTCTTTGCCATGATGAATTTCGTGGGTATCAATCCAACAACGTCAGACAAGTAGCATTAGTAACAACAACTATTGAAGTAATATACTGCTGTACTTTACTACAGCCACCTATAATTGTAAAATTATTGATGTTGAAAGAGAGGTTTTGTACATAAAATAACATTTCGATCATCTCTTATATATGCCCGATTGAGCTCGTGTCCACCAATTAAGGTGGTAAATCAGTGGCTGGAATAGTGCATAAAATTCATAAACCCGATTGAGGAAGATTTTTACCCAATAATATGAAACAAATCCTATCAATGTCGAAATTTAAGAAGTCTTCGAATGGATGTAAATAGCATTTTAACCATTTTCTGCCAACGATTCTCCTTTAGATCAAGTCTACAATCCCTCCGTTATGAAACCACTGGGAGCTAGCAAAATTTCTGGTTGACAACGCGGTTTCATGGATTAATGGGTCTACATAAAACTCGAATCGTATTGTGAGCTGTTATCATCGACATCATAACTCATATGACAGCGTTTTTGCTAGGACTGACAACTACGTTTCAACCGGTATGCTCAAGATCCTTGCTGAGGAGGGTTAAATGAAGAGTGCTCAAAAGAGGGTTAAAATGAGGCAAACACAGAAGGAGTAACTTGAATAACTAAAATATGCTTATTTGAACGATAATTACTACTAATATACAAAATAAACTATGCAGAAAATATTTATTGTCCTACAATAAATCTTTGCAAACTGTATCAATTATACCTACCCAGTTAAAACATGAAATTTTTTCAACATAGCGGATGATGGTTAAAAAAAGTTGTATATCAATACCCTTAAAATTACAATACGTATTTATTCATTCTTGGAATTTTCAATAAATAACATCGTTAATCCAGTGCTTCTCAATCTTTCAATATTTTAGATCAAACTTTCTGTATTAATTTTCATCGTACCCTCGCTCATACAACTAATTGAATGTATTAGTAATGCACTTCAACTGTAAAGCTATAATGCGACTTCAATTATAAATTGCAATAAATTATCAAGATAATAATATATGTATATATATTTTGTATATGGCTAGCCCATAGAAGTCACTAATAATTATTAAACTTGTTTTTAATTTAGGCTTGATAAATTAATAATCAAATACTTCTTGCCATACTGATACAGTATCTTACATTAGTTTGAAAATGTATTTTATTTTTTATAATGTCAGAATGTTTTTTTTTGTTTCCTTTCTTTCATTTTCAACTTTGCGATATGCACACGCTTCTCCTTCCCGAGGTGATTGATAAACGCTGCGTTAAGCCGAACAAAAAAAAACAATCAATGATTATTTCATCAATATTAACTGTTTATAAATTAACTCTCATTAATTGACATTATCAGTGAATCTTTGTATGAGATAAGTACGAAAAACAATTTACTTTAATGTTTCACTACAGTTGGAAAAGATTAAATGAGAATCAGATAGGTTACTGCTCCCCTGGGATAGGTTAAAGGTTAACCGGCTACTATAAGTACATATATAATGGATATAGTCTGAAAACATTGTAATACTTTCTTTTGGTGAATCTTTTCAAAGTTAAAAAGATATAATTGAATTCAAAGGAATTAAATCTTGAATATTTTAATACTTTAATAATTAGAATAAAAAATTGTTATTTATTTTCTTCAATCTTTCTTTTGTTGCTTAAATAATTTACAAAATGTATTTATTAATTAAAATTTAATTTGATGAGATATTTTATTTGTATATTTTACTTGCAATGAAATGCAACTCCCCTCTTCATACTTACGTTTTCCAAAGAAAAAAAAATGGATACAGAAAAATATGAATAATCCCATGTAAAAATATTCCTCAGCAAAAAAAAAAAAAAAAAAAAAGGAGAGAGAACATATTTTAAATTTTTGAATTAAGTATAAAATAAGGGATTTTTTTAATGTATGTAACAAAATGTGTCTGTGATGGAAAAAAAAAATTCAAAATTAATTAGTACACTTTTTCAAGAGTTTCAATAATAACTATAAATTTTCAAATTTTTAGTCTTATTATACTCATTTGCTTCAGAAAAAAATTATTTCCTTTTCCTTTCATTTCAATGTTTATTAGTGTTAAAATTTTCCTCGAGGTCTAGAGTACTTTGAAATGATATTAATTGTTGTATAACTAATAAGGATTAAATGCAGACTATGTGGCAAATTGTGTAATAATGGAGCGAAGAAGAAAGAATATATTATGTATATAATCTTCTGATTTAAAAAAAATTATCGTTTATTCTCAATTTTTTTCTTTTTAATATTGATTCAATCAAAACTCAAAACAATCAGTTTCACATTTTTTATTCTAAATATCCAAAATAATAACTTAAGAGTAAATCAAAAAAGCAAATGATAATATTGTTGATTTATTTTAAATTTAAATTTAACAATTATTTAAAATTTTATTTGAATTTATTTTTTTTAGGAAATTTAATTTTTATGAGGCTAAAATTTTATATTGTAGCACTTTATTATGAAACTTAAGTGCAACTTAAACATGCAAAGTATATGAATAGTAAATTTCCGGAGGTCCAAAAGAGTCGCATTTTAATTAAACTGTTTGAAATCCCATGCTCTATTAAATGCAAAAATGTCAATCGAAGTAATTTAAAAGAGGACATGGTACCGATTCTTCCATTGCGATTACTTCAAGAACCTTAGATCGATGATTATGGAAAATAAAAATTAAAATTACTAAGCTGTGTTTTCAAAGAGTAAAGAAAATTAAACTCAATGTCTTGAGAATTAAATTTAACAATTAGGAACATAATGTACCAGAATTAAAATCTCTGTAAGAGCTCTTTCTTTATACACGTGAAAAAATAGAATTCACTCTATTTTTGATGCGAATGATGCAATTTAGCATTTGAAAAACATTTCAAACTTTTTAGAAGGTGTCTGTTTCTGTTTAGGTCAAATTTCAGTGTTGCATTTAATTGCTTGAACTTTTCCCTCTACATTACAGATACAAAATATGGTTGAAATTGAATATAGGGTGCGAGTTGATGATTTTGGTAACTCTTTTTTTCAAATGCTCTCTTCAGATGTATCTCAAAAGGTTACCAATAAACAATTTTCTGGATGCTAATCAAAACAGGTTTACTAGAATAAATCATCATCAAACTAAGGAAATCACCAAATTTGTCATACTTCCGATCCATTATTTTAACCCAATATATTGGTAATTAAACCTAGTATATTGTCAAGTTTATTGATGTAAAGTATTGACTTGGATGAAAAAAGAATCACCCTATTTAAAGCAAAGTAACATGATTAAATGAAGTTATTTGAAAAGAAAATTATTCTATAATGTGTGGCATCTGTAATAACTAACAAGCTTATAATACTGAAATTCATTTGCTATATAGCAGGGATTTAAGTAAAAGGAGAATAAATACTAGGTCAACATATGGTCGAGACAAAATTACCGTATTTATTCGAATCTAAGCCGCCATTGATTCTAAGCCGCACCCCCAATTTTCCACAGGTTTTTGAGAAAAAATAAAAAATGTACAAAAAGTTCAGCAGTATCTGTTATATAAGAAATTTTTTTAAAAAAATATATCGAGGAACAGTAAGAAGGTAATAATTTATTTTACCAGTATTAAAAAACCCAAATAAATGCACGAAACTGAAATAACTCTAATCAGCATCATGTTTGGAAAATGATTCGTCATTTACGTTGCCACAGCTGAATTTGACAGCGCCTGCGTCGATCTTTTCCACACACCCCTTTTTCCTTGCCATCAAATTCATTTGTTACGCCAGCATTTTATTAAGAGAATATATTATAGAAGAAGGCAAAAGAATAGAAGACTTGAAGATTCATACTCAAAACTTATATCATTTTGTTTACTCGAACGACGTACACCAGTTTCATTCGAGTAAATTTTTGTTTTAGTTTTTACGTTTTAAGCTGCATATAAAATTGCCTCCCTTTTCATTCTTGCGTCATTTGTAAACACGTCTTGATACTATAACGGATACTTTGGTGTCTGTGTGATTAAAAGAATTTATATACAAAGAAATCTCATAAACACAACAGGACAACACTGTTCAGGATAGACTGACTACTGGAGATAATTTGCGGAATGAGATAAGTCATTCGATGCAAGTGTCCAGAATATACGGTTACATTTTTCCTTTTGAAAGGATAGAAACTCAATTTCTCCCATCCAACAAATGTTTTGCCTTCGATTCTAAGCCGTGCCCGTTTTTTTAGTAGCATTAACGCTGACAAAAGTGCTGCTTAGATTCGAGGAAATACGGTATTTTGTTCTATAATGATCTAATTTAATATAAAAAATACTATTTAATCACTCAAGAAAAATAAATAGGAATTTAATTTAAAAAAATTATTATGCTGGGGGTAAGTATGTAGTGTTGAAGTGCTTTTTTTTTAGATTTTCTGACACAATAATGCCTTGTTAACATTCTCCATTCCATTTAACCATTTGCAAAAGCATTTGGTTCAAGCCTGTATTATTGTAATGACTTGCATTTTTATCCAACACTAATAGTAAGGTAAAGTATAACTTCTATAACTGTATATGTAAACTTCTATACGAACAGATCCCTCTAATTATGATACTGATAGTTCACACTCGTTTTACTTAACACACTTCAAGTTCGTTTAAATTTAATTTTTTTTAAAAAAATAAGGACTGGTGATGAGGAAGTCCAGTTTGCAAAAAAGGGTTTACAAGACAAACTTTTTTGTGGCAAAAAGTATTTTTAGATAAATATATCGCCGGTAAGTTGCACTGAAAATTTTAAACACAATTTACAGGACAACAGTACACTTCATTTATTTATTCTTGCAATTACAATTGTTGAACGTGATCTCCAGAACATGTCCGATATAACTAAAGCAGCTCACAAGCGGCCCGTTACAGCTGAATACAGCATATCAGAATGAATTACATGAACCTCACGGCAAATGGAATTTTTCAATTTAATTAATGGTACACCAGGAGATTTCAAATAGCCCCACAACCAGAAGTCGACCGGGTTGAAGTTGGATGAACATGGTAAACATCTTGCCAAACTTCAATCAATCTCTCTGTCCTCACCAAAAGTAGTCAATGGGAATCGTTTTACAGGATTTGCTTACTATGGAGGTGCACCATTTAGCATGAAGCAAAATTACAGAATCTTTGATTTAATGCAGGCACGACTAAAACTATTGTTGCTTTTAAAAATTACGATTACTATGCTAGTCCTTTCTTGTAAACCACACTTCTTTTGATCGTCATTTCTTAATTTTTCTTAGGAATTTTTAAAGTTTAAAACTAATTTTTGGCTCAACCGGTATATAGGAGTTCATAACAAAATGATATATATTTCCAAAACAAACTTCTGCAAATTCTAGCATACTTCGCTCATTTTAATGTCGTAGGAAGCCACAGTTTAGTAGAATATTAATTAATATTTCAAACATTTCCTGTTTTGATATTGACTTTAATTAGTACTAAGAAATAGTAAAACAGCAATTTGTAACTACATGAATGCTAAAACTTAAATTAATTGATTTAACAACTGAACTCAAAGTCAGTCAGGTACTTC
>BMAO01027380.1:0-24454 GCA_019973975.1 Trichonephila clavata
CCATCCAACTATCGTAATTGGTAAGTGTCGTGAAATCGAAATCGTTAAAAAAAAAAGAATTTTATCTTGGAAATTTAATGATGTTTTCTTCAATTTATTTAACAAATTATTATTACAATTAATTATTTAACAAAATTATTTCTTATTATTTTATGAAACTGAATTTTTATTTTAAAAAAATGTGTAATGTCGTTCAATTTTATTTCTTCTAATAGCATTATTCATTTTGTCATGTTGCCTTAATAATTTAGTATGTTTGTTGTTTATTATATTTGTAGCTTATACATTTTATTGAAGTTTTTCTTCGATTGGAAACTGTACTAAAAGAAATTTGGTACTTACTTATTATTACAACAATGCCAACAATCAAGATAATCGGCAAGTTGGCAACGCTGATTTCACTTGGGTCGTACGCGATGAATTGGCAACCATGTGCTTCGTTTCATATAATGTTGCCAATACGGTTGCAATAATACAATAGAAACGATTTTTTTTTTTTTTGGTAAATTTTAAATGGTAACTTTTTTTATGCAAATGCTCATGTGGGAGCAATTTTTAAAATTTTAATTTGCTCTAAAATGGAAATATTTGAATTCAAGGCAATCATTTCACACAGAAAAAATTCACGATCTTCAGATATTGTGGTGGGGGGGGGGGAGAATCATCTAAGAAAAAAACTTCGACTTCAAAATTATTACGGTACTTATGCGTACTAACGCAATAATGACAACGTTCAAGATAACTCGCCAAGTTGCCAATCCTGATATCACACGTGTCGTATGAGCTGAATTGGCAACCTTGTGCTTTATTTTATATAATGTCGCCAATAGGTTGCGATAAAACGTAAGTACCAAAATTAGAAATAAGCAATAAGTGTTCATGTGGCTCATAAAGTATTTTTTTTTTTGAGGCACCGACTTAAAAATTTTTTGAATAATATTAAAAGTTTTATTTCATTTTTGAAAGAAAACTATATCATGTTAAACACATTTTTATAGTTATCTTTTGTATTTAATTTTTGTTCTTAAATAGAAATATTTAAATCATATCTTTTAACCTTTTGTTTTATTTCATTGGTGTAGTTTGTAATCAGGTTATTGTTTTTGTAGGCAAGTTCTTGGAAAATATGAGGATGACTTTCCTTTGAGAAAAACTGGTAAGTTGAAAGAAAGTATTACCATTATCAGAATATGCATGTTGCAATATTTCTGTTAAAACAAGATGTCTTGCAAAAAAAAAAGTCGCGAAATTGGATTTTTAAAAAAATAAAAAATCATATTATTGCATGAAATACTAAAATAATTTGCTGTGCTAATTAATTTGTATTTTAATTTACTTGATATTTTTTATGCAAGTATAATAAACTGTTTGAGCTATTGCATGGTTTGTGCCATTTAACATTAACTGTTTTCCTTGTAATATTTTTATGTTTAAAAATAAATAAGCATGACGTTTTAAACTGGTGTTTTTAAAAATATTGGTAATATGATCAAGTTGATTAATTAATTCAATAGAATTAATGTCTAATGAAGAACTAAACACTTTAATTATTTTTGTATATAGACATTTATAAATTCAATTTGTTGACTATTAAAAGATTATTTAATTGTCTGTGCAAAATATTTCCCCCATCCTGTGTAAATTTATATTCTGTGCTAACATGTGTCTGTGCA
The DNA here is from genome assembly GCA_019973975.1 of Trichonephila clavata. NCBI lineage: Eukaryota > Metazoa > Arthropoda > Arachnida > Araneae > Nephilidae > Trichonephila > Trichonephila clavata. The sequence continues at coordinate 1,674 of BMAO01027380.1, forward strand.
TGTTAGATTTTTACTCAGTGCAAGCAATGCTGCTTTTTCTTTCAAACAAAATATTTAAAAATTTTATTAATGCAATAATTGTGGGCAAAAGTTTTTACAAAAATGTACATAGGATTTTCAGTAACATACATTTTTAACTTGCGTATGGATTTTATTTTTTTTTTACTGTTGGAAGTATTTGCGAAACTAGTTATGTGCACTTTGTTTAAATATTCAAATGCACTTTTTTCTCATAATAATAGTTATTTGTATTGCAATAAGTATTTGGTTAAAAAAATATTAATTTAAAAGTTTTTAATTTATAAATTAAATATTGTTAAATTTAGCTTTAAGTGTTTCTTTTAGTATCATATCTTAGTACTAATATTTTATTTTTATATTCATAATTTTTTTTGAATACTTTAACAATGTTTCTGGACAATTTCAATCATTTTCGCAAATTCCTTTTTTAAACGGAAAAAAAAATATGTGCAAAATAACGCTTTTTTTCTTTAAAATGTGTAAATTGCTTCCCGAAAAATTTTACATATAAATTTTTAGAATGTAATTTACTACAATAAATGACAGATAAATAAAATAAATGCTTATAAATTTTCTTTTCTTTTAAAAAAAATATTGGATTAAGTTTTTCTCTTTGTTTTATCTTTCTTTAAAATGAACAATAAATACATTCTAATTATTATAGCAAAATTTGTAATAATTTTTTATTGATGAAAATCTTTATATAAAATTGTGTTTTTGTTAGATATAGAAATCTCATGATTCTTTTTGTTGTAGCAAATACTCAATGTAGATAAACATATATATTTTAGAATGTGTAATCTATGTATTATTAGTATAGAAATTCCATATTGCTCTAAACGAGCCCGGAATATTTCTTTTAAAAAAGCAGCATTGCTATAGTGTGAGTGCTGCATTTGTGTGCATTTGTAATTGAAACTAACAAAAATGGCGTGTGACATGTGCTCTGCATCATGCCCTTTGTAGCATCTGAACCTAACCTCAAAGTGCGATCGGTCTTGAAACAGAAGGTCATAGACCGCAGGAGTAGTCCTTTGCTGAGGAGAAAAGACAAGGGCCCTGGACCAATAAAGAGAAGAACTCCATTGTCAAGTAGGTTTTTTATACATTGAAATTTTCAATTGTTCCATAAAATCTGCAAATAAAATAAAACTTGAAATCTTTCAAATTAGATTTACCTTATCTGTTAATTTAAAATTACACTTATCTAGAGTTAATAGCTGACCTTTACATGGGAGATAGAACTCACCCATCATGGGTTTGGAGCTGTCAAAACAATTGGTACATAACCATATTGCAACCATATTGTTGGCATTGAATAAAACTGCACGAAATCTAAAAATGGAACACACTGACAAGAATATGAAGCGCATATTCGAAAAATACTCTGTGAAATATAATAAGTACTCATAAATAAATAAATGATCAATAAAAGAAAAAAATATTTTATTTTATCAACGAATGGTTAGGCTTAGAACGGCCGCAAGCGGAAAATATGAAACTAACCACTTGGTTGTCTATTCAGCGGCTACGGCACGAGCAAAATCGGGGTTGCAAATTTAGTTACTCATCTTGAAAGTTGGCATGGTTGCGATAGTACGTAAATACCAAACAATTACCCAGCCATCTATAGGTGGCAGTGTTCTTTCAACATTATGCTAAACATAAAAAGTACGTTTTCTATAGCATTGCTAAATATAAATATTGAATGTATTTAAATTAAATTTAAAATTAAAATTAAAAGTTTTAGTGATTTTTTTCTAGTGTAAATAATCTCTTATGCTTGCATTTGTTTTAGTATCGAAACTAAACAAAAAAAAAATTAACTCTTTTCTCAGTTTCTTGTATAATTTCCAAAAGCGAATAAAAAAATTTAAAATTTCTCCATATTAACAATTTGAAACAGTGAATTAGAAACATTTCTGAAATTAATCGAAAATCAAGTTCTGTACCGAAATATTACTTTGCTCAATAGCTTAAAATAAATAAAAATGAATTTTTTGAGTATTAGTCTCTGGTGAATAGTATTCAAATTAGCTGCATTACTTAAACATTTTATGTTGAGGTATTGTATTGTAATTTTTATGGTGAGTATTATTATTGTTTTGTGTGTGTTTTTTTTTATATTTCGCTTCTTTTTTTAACAAGTTATTAAAGGCATGTGGTGTGAAAATTGCATGAATATCATTAGTAAATAACCGTTTAAAAATAAATATTTTTGAATTGTTTATTCAGTTTTATTATATTATTCATGTATTTATTTTAGTTTTATAACGATAAAAGTCACTCATTCAAGAAAATGTTGAAAAAATTCTTATTATCCAGTTTAAAAACAGGCACCATTTACAATTATTGACGTAAATATTTTGCATTACTGTTAAATTTTTTTCTGTAATGAATTATGTCTATTTAACAAACTATAAATAATATTCAATACAAAATAATTCTTTGAGTAATAGTTTTAATTAGCACAAGTTTTAGCTTCAATTAGGAATTGAGTTATGGCAATATGTTGTTATTGCTAATGCCACCTGCCTGACGTAGTTAGATCAAGGCTCACGAAATTCATCATGGCATCGGGCTATATTGTATGCCTGTCGTTAGCCTAAGCTTTGAGCCCATGAAGGTCACAGTACGATTTTGCTTGGTATAACACGATAGATGGCGACACCATTCGGACCCACTGATTTAACGAGCACGTACTCCGTGGGTACTCGGAGGGTATTTTGTGGCATCGGGCATCGAATGGCAATATGTATATATACTGAACTAAACTCACAGTGGCGCAACAGTACATGAGAGCCAAGGCTACTGTGCCCATCTCAGTATACATGCCCTTGGACACTGAGGTGCATGTGCAAATGGTCCGGTCAGGTGTTATATAATATCACTTTTTTTAGTTCAAATAATTTTTCAAACATTTTCGAAGTTTTTAAACATATTTTTACTATTTTAATTTGTGGTATAATGTAATTTTAAATTTAAATCATTCATATTGGGGACAATAAACCTTTGTGAAAACTTGACGTTAGATTTTTTTACTTACACGCTATGCAAAATGTATTCCTCATTTGCAAATAAACATTGTTTATATACAAGGAACGTTTATCTTTACTTTAACTGTAAAACTAGTTACGCTGCTATCGCTGTGTAATGCTCAAAAGTGAACTATCTGTGACTAGTAAGTGTATTTTGTGTTTTAGATTTTTATCTTTTTAAAAAGTCTAGAATGTTTGTGCGTGCTATTCTGTTATCGAATTTTCATTTTTTTTAGTAAAACTCCTTTGAGTTTGTTGTATTGCTGTGGTCAACAAACGAATTCCAAACATGAAAAATGTCTGAAAGCTATCGGAAATCGTTTAAAGAGATTTCTACGTTCATTCTATGCTTTCATTGTCTTCATGGAACGATTTGCCACGTGATGGAAGATTTTATACATGAATATCTATAAATGTAAACAAATGAATATGAAAGAAATATTTTTTTTAAGGGGCAAATGTTTTTTATTGTAAAATAAAATCCATTCGTGTTAATCTTTCTATCAAAGGAAATTATCTTATTTATTTTAATTTTTTTAATTTTAAAACAGATTTTATAGTAAAAAGTATTGAAAGCTGTTTCGAATATGATTTATTTAATGCATAAAACACAGGTGGTGTAGATATCTCAAAAAAGTATAATTTTTGAATTTATATTTTAAAACGTGCAAGGTAATTTATATACCAACATATATTGAGTTAAAATATTTTAGTATCTCCTCCAATATGTTTGCTTTTAGAGCCATCAATTTAAAAAATAATAAACACTATGAATATTTTGTTTTTAGAATAAGACAATTTATAAGTGGAAATTATTTTATTATTCGTTTTATGTATTGCATATACGTTTCTCAAACAAAACATACGAAATGTTAAAATGCAGAGTCACGTTATTCGTAATATAAATCCAGGAGCTCCACTGAGATTTAATATTGTCAGTTCCTTTTGTTGAATATTCTCAATATAACTTGATAATAAAAGGAGTAATAATGAATAAAAAACTTGATTATATAAAATGGGAGAGAAGAGGTTGAAATATCCGAATTCTTTTGAATTTACTGAAAATCCAGATGTTCCTTTGGGGAATTTCAAGCACGTTAAAAAAATGGGGGGGGGGGGGTCGCATGTTTCATAAATATTTCCAATATGTCGAGATTTTTATTTTTTTGCTTATTTAAAGAGTTTATGTTGAAAATTTGCTGTAGATCTTAATGTTGCTTCCAAATCTAATTTCTTATACGTTTCCTAATGTTTGCAATGGTATGGAAAAAAATTTACAATTTAGAGAATTGTTTTTATGGAATTTATTGCCTACTTTTCCCATAGATCAGTGCTTCCCTACCTTTTTATGGCCGCGGACCGGTCAGCTTCCAATAATTTTACCGCGGCTCGCTGCAGGAAAGGAGGGCGTTTATTGTTTATATTTTAAAAGTTTTGATTTAATTGTGTTTAAACAGGTCTACAGAATAAAATACACTTTCACAAAAAATGAATATAAAGTGATATAATATCGAATATAAATTGATTGCCAGGGGAAAGTCACGCAAACCCGATAGAAATACACTCACTGCAATAAATAAAATGGAAATAATTTAATGTACCTTTGGCGGCCTGGTACTAATTGATCAATGGACCGGTAACGGTTCGCCGCCCGGGGGTTGGGGGCCACTGCCATATAGATGACCAGACTTAAAAAATATACTCCATTGTGTGTATGTGTCGTCAGACAGTAGAAGTTTGTCAATTTTACAGACTTTTCTTATGAAATTATTGGGAAAAAAATCCTTTTAACTAATAAACATCGAAAACTTAAAGGTATCACATTTTTCACGTTTCCGCATATTTTTTAAAGTTTTAAAGAACGTAATGTACACAATTGAAGAAGTGAAAGAGGTAGAGGAAAAGCTCATTATATTTGCAGGGGAAAAAATACCAATTTATTATAGTTTGCATCCTTTTTAGACTCTCGTCAACTTTTAAATATGAGCATAAATATCTATTCATTCAGTTTAAATACAGTGTATTTCCATATTGTTACCATCTGCAAAATTTTTCATTCAATACACCTCATACATTTGTATAAAACTTTACCGAGCATGGGTGGGTATGTACTTATCGTATCATTAAGTTATACGTAGAAAGTAAATTCTGTTTTGACCGTTCATGCTTTTAAAGTGATGAGTTATCGTTATTGCAAAAAAAAACTCATCCTTCACGCCAGTCGAAGATTCCACACCCACCCCCTTGCATTTTCCCTTCCTTTATGCCCAAATCACAATGGGTGGGAAAAAAGTCGGTCAAGGTCTCTCTTTTAATTAGTTCTTTCGTGTGATAGAAAGCGCATGCCTAGGATCTTCCGAGAAAGGTCGATCAATTAGGGTAGTGTATAGTACCACTTCATGGGTACGATAAAGGTGGATCCGCGTTTTTAAAGGTTGGGGGGGGGGATCCAATCCTTTAGAATGTATCATAAAACCATCTCGGAAAAGAAAACTATCTTTTTCAGATCAATAAGTAATGTTCAATGTCACTCTTTGGAGCGAATTTGGAGTGCTACTTGGACTGTGTGTGTGTAATATGTTGTATTATGGGACATTTTTCCGTATCATAAAAAGCGGACGTAAACGAGATAGACAGTTTAATTTTTCAAAGTGATTCAGTTCTCATGGCCATATTCAGCAGAACTCGAGTTCGAATCTCAAATACTTTAGAAGGATTTAAAGAAACAATTCGTGTGTGTGTGTTTTATTCTGACATCAGCAATTAATGTCCACGAAACATACCGTAAAAGATTTTCGCGCGCGCGCGCGCGCGTGTGTGTGTGTGTGTTTTCTTAAAAATTTCGTCTCGGAAACTTAAAACAATTCAGTGTTTCTGGAAAACATATGCCTTTTAAAAATAAAGATCGCTTTGTTAAGAAAACATCATTTTGATTACATAAAAATATTCAAGGAATTTCGATAATATAGTTATTGTAAAGGTTCAGCTGTTTATTACCTTTTTCATTGTTATAAAAACAATAAACATTTTAAGGATGCATTTAAAAAAAAGAATGAGAGCTTCTATTAAAGTTTTATTTCCGAGAAGTTTAATTTTTTTGTTCATTTGGAAGATGTGAGTGGAGAATTCGTGGTATTCTGAAAATATAATTAGTGCACTAATATTTATGAAATTCGAATGATTAATTTTTCCATCCGAGAGTTTAAATAATAATTAACTAAATTAAAAACTAAATTAAACTCAGTGGCAATGGCGTAACTTACACCCCTGCATCGTGGGGGTGAGGGCAGGACTCGAGGGGATCTAAAACTTTAGTGGCGACAAGTACGTAAGATCCGGTTTGGGGCCCAAAACCTGACTTTGCAGGAGGGCCCTGATATTCTCCGTTTCACCACTGCTCAGTGGCGCAAAAGCCCATGAGGGCCAAAGCCAACTGTGGCCATCTCAATTTTCATGACCTTGGGCATAAGGTGCATTAGCAGATGTTCTGGTCAGGTGGTCTACCTTTACGCTAAACCCCCATTGTTTAGCTCCCATGCAAGCTCGGTATTCATTTATCAACCCACTGAAGGGATGAAAGACTTAGTTGGCCTTGCCCAACCCGGGGTTTGAACCCCTGGGCTGTGACGTGGAAGCGTGACTCAGCCTTGGCTTTAAATAATATTTATAATTATACCACTATTCAAAATTTACTTTATTAATTGGTGCAGATGCTCATTAGTTTACTAGTTTTGGGGAAGGGACTGGTATATGTGATCTAAACAAAACTCTGGAAATGCAAGAAAGAGGAGGGGGAGTGGTGTAATGGTTGAGAGAAAGATCGAGAGGGAATCCCGGAGATATGCTCGTTACCCGCATTTATCACAGAAAACTTCATTGGGAGAAAGGAAAAATTAATATGAGATTATGGGATTATAGATCCCTCAATAAATTTAAATATTTCCTATTTTTTTTATTTTTCAATGTCTTATTACACTAGTCTTATTTTTAACTGATAAAGAATTATTTAAAACATGATTACGTGCAACACATTAAAAGAAAAGGGTCACGTGTTTTGGGGATCACTTTTTTTCTCTACATGTGTAATATGGAACAAGGAAAGCTTTAAAAGGAAGGGAACTTTTTAATGTATTAATAATTGTTATTGTTTGGGTATTAAATATTTTTAATTTAGGCAAATAAATTTCCTTTCAATTTTTTTTGAAGGTCGGTATTTCATTTCCACTCGTTATGCGTATTATTAGTAATGATTTAAAATTTTAACGCATCTTGCACTAAACCGTTTTAATATTTAGTAGGTTCATTTGCTTTTATGTATTTCAGATCCTCTTTAATATTGGAGTTAATATTATATATATATATATATATATATATATATATATATATATATATATAAAAGAATTGCTGGAACTCTCTATTTTTGCGACTTTAGGTTTTGACTTAATCAATCTTGTGCTATAATTATTATTACGAATGAAAAAATTTTCTTTATTTTTTTAAAGTTTTGCTTCGTATTGTTTGTAACCTGTGTTGTCGAGTCGCGAGTTCGATTCCTGATGCCACTGAAAAACCACCGTTTAGAGGAAATTATACACGTTAAATCTGTCGAGGCTCAAAGTCCTCACGATAGTGTGGTGTGAAAATTTGGAGAATGGGTGCCTAAGTTCAGGTATCGTCCTTTTGATCGCCGTTCAAAATTACGATGTGTTCGCAATTAGCTCCAGTGTAGCTTCAAAGTGTGACGGATATTTAAAGGATTTTTCTTTAAGAATAATTTCTATTGTAGATTTCTGTTGTTTTATATTTGAACCACTAAAAATTTGTCATCTGGTATTATATGAGTAAGTTTCGAAATGAGATCTATATCAGTTTATTGTGTAGGTTATTTTTAGAATTTATTGTACATAATCTCTCTCTCCGTGTGACTGAGTGTATTAGCGCAACACGCCTGGTATTGCACATTGATATAAATCAGTGCTTGTTTAGATGCAAATATTTTTGTCGATAATGTGATAGGACAAATGGAAAAGCCATCAGGAAAGCTGCAAGTAAAGTAATACGATTGCACATTCCTGAACCTGGTGGTTTCATCATGACTTTGTACGTATTTCAACAGTTTCAGTTATGATTCAAAGAAAATAATTCGACTTGTCTTTAAAAGGTTGAATCTTTGGAATGTTAGAGAGTGGATGATAATAAACAGAAGTATCTTGAATTTTGTAAATGTTTCATAATGCATTCCAAACTATGGAAACTCTACCAAACCATTGGAAACGTACGACATAAACAACTTGCATCAAATCGACCGAGAGTAACAGCTAAACAAGATCAATTTCTGTCCGTAACTGCTTGACATTACGGGACGACACATGTTTGCTGGTTTAACGAAAACAATGATTTCCAGGCAATAAGTTTACAGGAGGCTCTGGTAGAATTTCTGTACTACGTTCGCTTGCAATTGATTATTATCCAAAAGAAAACCTATTTGCAATGGAGTTGAGCACATGAAAACTAGACTGACAATCAATGGAACTATGTAAAGTTCTTCGTTGGATCCTGATTCAGTTTGCAGGGTGATTCTCGTTGCAATATAATCTTTAGAGAAAGAATGCGTGGAATACGTTACCACAGTGCCGATTTATTCATTGGGCGCTTGGGCCGCCCCTCCCACAGGGTCCGGATAAGCCGAACTTAATCAGGTTTCCTGGTAATAAATTTTGATCTGCAAGTGCCAAGGGGGCCTGTAGATCTGCGCCTAAGGCTCGAAATGAGCTTAAATCGGCACTGCGTTACCCTCCTTAAAATATTAAAAGAACGAGATCAATATCGCCATGATGGCATTTTGGTGAGAACAGACATAGTCTACTGGACTCACGGACTTTCACATTTTCTGATTATTAATGGAACAAGACACATATATGAGGTTCTAGAACCTCATTTTCTTTTTTTTTAATGTATGGATCCACAACTCTTATTCATGGACACCACGCCTTTCTCAACTCGTAAAGGAATATTTTGAAAGTAAAAACATCAAGCGCATGCTATGGCCAGCGAGATCTTTAGGTTTAGATCCAATTGAGGGGAATGTTTGGGATTCACGTAGACAACTCGTTAGCTTCTATTGAGGATTCTTTTATATTCATAAATATAGGCGCCTTTGTGGCTTGGAAGCACTCGAAATATTCGTCGAGCCGCAAGTCCTTTTGTGAGGTTGGTGGAAGTGGAAAAGAGATAGGTGGTCTCTGACTACCCCCAGGGGTACCACCTCAAAATTAGGGTTTTCTTTCCTTGTAGCGACCGACAATCTTCCTGGGACTTCCCCCCCCCCCTCCTTATTTTGTGCCATTTATGTAATTCAAGCATTATAATATGTATATGTATATAACTCGGTGATTAGATGATATTTGGAAAAAAGATGAAAGAATATTAATCAGTATTATCAAAATGTGAATTTGTTTTGAGATGTAACCTGCGGGGGGGGGGGGGGCAAAACTAATACTACGCGAAAAGAAAATGGTGTGTTTTTGATTATCTAATGGTATTTGATAACTTACAATGCAAGGTGTATTTTTAAAATGCACTTCCTGGTTGATGACAAAAGTGAGACGAAAGAAAAGGAAATTGTGGAGTCTTGTTATATTGATCTATCGATTTAATCGGTTTTCTCTGACGATTGAATCTCGTGCTCTCTTCTAGATAAAAATAGTAGAAATAATCTATTATGTAAAGGAAGTTTTGTGGATAATAACAAAATCTGTGCAACAACAATCAAGAAAAATATATATATTTTTTTAAGTGTAAAGGTTGATGATGTATTTGTAATTGTGTCGTTTTAAAAGGACATAGAAATTTACTTAAGAATCTTTTTATTTCCTCATTTTAGTGGTCGTTTGCAAGCAACAAAAGGAATAAAAAATACTTACTGAATTTATCATGATTACTTCGTTTTTTAATATGTACATACAATGCTTACTTATTTTGAAATCTGTAAATAAAATGTAACGATTCCTGTTTGATTATTAAAACTTAATTTTATCAAAATTAATTTAATTTTATCAAAATTATTTTCTAAATTGTGAGTTGCAAATGGTAATGATTGCAGTTCGTTAAAAAAATTTACTACAAATCTAATCTATGCAAGATTTTAAAATTTATTTTTATATTTTTTGATGTAATAGCGCGTATTTAGTTACAATCCAGTTCTGAAATTTTAATATCAGTCTTGCTTATAGTATTATATACATGGGTTTCATAGATAGGTTATTCAATTAAATTAGTAATATTTTTAATCTTTACATAATGATGTTCTTTTTCAGTTGAAAACAATAAATGTGATAGTACTCCAGGTTCATCACCACCAAATGGAGCTCCATTACAGTCCATGCCAGGTATTAATGGGAGATCCACCATTCAAGAGGTAAAGAAAATTGATGAAAATATAAAAATAGTTTTTTCTCTAAATTATAATATTTTTTGATAATATCTAAATTATTTAGTTGTACATATAGTTTAGGGAAAACTTAATAAATTTAAAATGAACAGTAGTTGCATCGAAATAAAATATAATTATATTTTGTGTATAGTTTCTATTCGAATTATTTTTCTGATGTCTGATGTTTTGAAAAATTACATAGAAATAGACTTTTTTATTTTCGTTCTCCAGCGGTTGGAAATAAAGATTCGTCGTATATGTCCAGTGATACTTCAAAAAATCATCATTTTAATTTTTAAGTAATTTTTCTTTTAAATTTTTTATTAAAATTTATTTGAGAACTTAGTAATTCTTATTTATTTTGTTAAACTGAAGAATTTTTTTGATATTAGGTGCGTAGAATCCGAGTTGTGAAATTTTAAAATAACCCAGTACTTTAAATTACGAAGAGAAATCATGATCAAATAAATTCATACATTAAATATAAAAATAAAGTAACGCATGTAAATACATTTATTTCGATTTATTGGCTACATTTTATTTTTCAACTACAACCTTCAACACTGGATTTTTTTTAATTGTGTTTTTTAAAAGTAGAAATAATATAATTTGGCATTATATCTGTTTTACAAAGCTTAAATCTTACTACTTACAGGAAGATAAAAATAGTTCTTAGTTAAATAAAAATTTATATAATTTAGCTGAAATCGTTGTCTCAAAAACACGTCAATCGAGTTGACGGATTGACGTGTTTTGAAGGGCCTGAAATTTTATGTCGCTTAAAAAGTGAGGCGGGCGAATATTTATGTGCTGTGAATGACGTCATATATATATATGTATTTTTTATAGCCCTTCGTAATCGGTAAACGTATTTTCGTCTGCCGCCCGCGCAAAATTCTTTAAATAGAACTCTACGACAAAAAAAAAAGTAAAAATGATACGAGGAGTCAAAAATGAAAGGGAAAAATAAAACAGGAAAACGACTACTTCCTCCCGCTTTAGCTTTCTGGGCTATTTTTATCCACAGCCACCTTTGATCTTACAACAAATTACAAACAAAATTCACCTACGATTGAATCTGAATGAAATGTTTTGGATTCCTTGGAAACACATTTTTCTTACAAAGTTTTTTTTTTTCTGTCTGTTTTTCCCTTGTGCAGGTTTCTAAAGGTTACAAGCTAAAAATAGCTATTGATTTTTTAGAATAGGGATATATGCATCTCGTTTTGCCTGACAGTGTTATAATTGCCTCGTGTTTGATAAAAAAAAAATATGTATATAAATAAATTAAGTTAAAGTGTGAATATAGTCATTAAATCGCTGGTTACTTTTTTCTGGGTAATCTTTATTATTGGATGTGTGTGTATATAAAATGATTTCCACCAATTAAAAAAACATGTACTTAATGTTGATTCACTGAATGGTTATGTATTAAAATCTTCGAAATTTAACAATGACCGTTGCAAATTTTAAATAAATTGCTTTGATTAAAAATCAGACTAGACAGAGTACAAAATTTTGTATTGCAATTTTTTATTTTCTGCATTCTAAAAAAAAAGGTAATGTGAAACATGATAGAAAAATATTAGTGATTTAAGCAGTACCTTTCAAAAAAATTTTATAATGTTTCCTTCAGACCTAACTTTTATCCTAGTGTACTCCGGGTCCTAATAAACGTTTCTAAAAAAATCCTCAATTTCTTTTAATCTCTAAATGGGAATATTCTAATTTTTTTTTAAAAAATAATGATCACCCTGTGCAGAAAACTATATATTCGGCTAAAATATTCGGATTCCTATTAAATTATGAATTGATGCGAAAATATTGGTTATTAATCTATCTTTTATGAACTGGAAAATTCTCGAAATGAACACCAGAGTAGTTGATTTTAAGAATTTTCTAATGTAATTTACCACTACATCAGTATAAAGCATATGTTCAGAGATATTCAAATGTGCCAAATTATTTTCTTGATATGCTTAAAATAACCTGTGTAGAGTGAAATAAATAGATTGCAGTGCTATATATAAATATATATATATAATCCATAAATATATACAAATAGTTATAAAACCTAAGTATAACTAGTCAAGATAGTAGGAAATATTAACTTCAGTAGTTCAGTAGCAAACTCCTGGCCTTAGGAACCAAGACTTGTGGCTAGCCAACCTCTTCACCTGTAATTTGCCTATACTCTGGGCCATAGGGAAAGGAAGGAATATTAAGAGAAATTTAAATATTACAAGTAAGAAATCCAATACTATAAATATATAACGATAAAATTATAGCTTCCTATTAATTACTAGTATAAAATCCATGCAATAAAACTAGATTATAAGGCTTACTTCATGAGTACAGCAACAAATTATGTTTCCCGCCAGATACAAAGAAGTATAGTTGTACTGCATAAAATTAAAATTAGTAAATTAAATTATGATAAAATAATATTATGTCTATATATATATATATATACATTTAAAAAGCTTAAATATTGATATAAAATTTACAGATAATGAAAGGACTTCCCAAACATAAACAATGATATTTAAATAAAAAATAATATTATTAATTTGTGAAACATGTGGCGCTATCTTTCGATTAACTATATAACTAATTCAAAAAAATTATCATTATTACATATTGTCATTTCACTGAGAACAATTAGAAATATAATTGTAAAGAAAATTAGCAGGATATCTATGTTTAATACAATGGTTAATAAAGTTATTAAAATTTAAATATTTTTTAGATTTATCGCTAATTAATACATTATTACGATAAATATAGTTAAAAATAATATTTCTATATATAGAAATTGATAAATTAGAATTCCAGTATGGAACTTCCAGAATGTTAAAATTAAAAGTATCTCTTTTATCATAAATATTACTATGTAATTTATAATCCTTGATATACAATGATACATCAAAGTAATTAGTTTTAATTGGATTATTATTGATTTTAACTAGGTTTAAGTAATCAGGATAAAAGTTGATATTGGGGCTTAAATTATTATTTTTTCCAAAAACAATTAGATCATCAACATATCTAAAAATGTAATAATCATTATTATTTTTTATTATTCATAAAAGTGTAATTATAAATTAGCCGAACTATTGCTAGCAGGGGCACCTTGAGGCAAACTTTTAGTTTGTGTATACAATGAACCATTAATGTAATTTTCTTTTAAGACTAAATCTATGAGAGTTTTATATTTGTGTAAATTAATAGTAAGATTATAATTACCTTAATAATATCATTGATATCAATGAAATTGAAAAGATCTTCAAAATCAAAACTATATATATGGTTTTATTATCAGAAGGCTATGTGTTAAATATTTAGGATATAAATTAATTTACAGATCTACCTCAACTTATTGCAGAATTTTTTATTGTTTTAGTACAGTTGTAATATATTGTATAGATGGGTACTTTTTCCCAAATTAATCATCAAAAAAAATTTTTTCCCCATGAGTCTCTGTTGCATCCCATTAAAATTATTCATGTTTATAGAGGAATACACATGTTATAGTTTAAAAACTTTTGGTTTAAAAAAATTAGAATATTATAGTGAGGACTTAAAAATTTATACTAGTATTTGCTGCTTTTACTTAAGAAATTTCAGAATTCATTCAATATGTACATAAATATCATTTAATTTTTGATTATATTTTTATTTTAAAAAAAAAAAATGTTTTGGTTGTTTCTGGAAAGCATGCTAATAAATGGAATTTTTTATTTTTGAATAACATATAACATAAATATTTTTAGAAAATAGTGTTGTAACTTACTCGAAAGCTTAATTTTATTTTTAAATTTTAGGAGAGTCCAACTTCCCTGTATAACTCTGTGAGTAGTCAGGGTAGCATCAGTGATTTCACTTTATATTCTTCACCCTCCTTGCCAAATATATCTTTAGGGAGGCCACCTGTACCTACATCTACTGCAGTAAGAAATTTTTTGTCACATTATGTATTATACATTATTTGTTATGAATAATGCATCTTTTATATAACTTTATTGTAGAAATAGTATTAAATATTTGTTAAAGTACTGTGTATCCAGTGTTTTAAAATATATCCAGTGTCTAAGATTTTACATTAATGCACAAATTGCTAAGAAAATCATTAGTGTAATTAGTGAATATATATGATTAATTTATTGAGAACATGATTGATACATTTTCATTTCTTTATCAGTAGTTAGTGCACTTTTTATATCTGTCTTATTTCATCTGTACAAATTCAATCTTAAGTATTTTTTTCTTTATTTTTAATTAATTATATGTATATTTAAGGATATTGGCAAAAATGGCACAGCAGCTGGTTCTGATGTGCAAAGCAGAGATATCTCTACCATAAGATTGGGAATGCCCTTAACATCCAATGTCTTACATTCCTTAGCATATTATCCTGCATTACCAGGTAATTATATTGGCTTATATCAAAATGTTTTGTTTTATTAAAAAAATCAGTTTACAATTATCACCATATTTCCAACATTTCATTTTTAATGTAAAAAATTGCATGAAATATTTTGAATTTAGAACATAATGTCAAAATAAATGTCTATACCCTTGATGTGTATTGATTTTAAAAAACTTGTCTCTAAAGAAACTTGTTTACTTTACACTATAATTTTATATCCTTATAAAGTACTGTGGTAAATATCATGTTGTTGCCTAAAATTTATAAAATACTTTGTATAAAAAATATACTTAGATATAAAAAGTAATTATTGAATCAAAATAAAAAATAAGACAGTTCTCAAATAAATTAAAATGTGCATTTTAGTAATTGATGGTGACTTCACTCCACCAACAAGTCCTGGCTATATGCAACCTACTAAACTATTGGATGGGTCTTCTGGTCTCTCGGGAATGCTTAGAGTGTATCCAGCTACTATTACTGATGCCCAAGTTGCCCAAGCAAGGCTTCATAGGTGAATCTTCAAAAGCATTTTTTAAGAAACATAATATCTTTTATTTATTAAAATAGTTACATGTTAAGAAATATTATAAATTTTTTCTATAATCTTTAAAAAAAATCTCTGCCAAATAATTTTATAATTGTAAAGTCTGAATTACAAGTTTAAATTCTTAATGTTAAGTTTTTAATAACATAAAATCTATTTGATATGAATTACTATTTGACACATTTAATTTTTTATTCACTCATCAATATTTATATCCGTTATTAAATGTGTAATTTAACTATGACTTATATTTTTAAAAAAACATTTGTTAGTTTGATTAGAAACTATATAAAAGTTAGTTCTTAACTTTTTATATAGTTTCTGTGAGTCAGAAATATAAATTTATAGATTCAAAAAGCCTTTACTTTTTACTTTGAAATTTTTTCTTTGGATAAGTACTGTAAAATTTAGATGATAAATTTTGTTTAAAGCTACAATTTTCTAGAAATTGTTTTTTTTTAATGAATATGATTTTAAAAATTTGTTTTGTCATAATATATTACTATTTTGTCTCCCTCCATCCACCCACTTTTTTTTCTAATGCATTCATTCTTCATTTTTAAGCATATATTATGTACTTTTTAAACTATCATCTTCAAGTGTTGTAATTTTATTTATTGTGATTTATACAGAACTATTCAAAGACCACTTGGTAGAACTCAGTCTGCTCCTCTACCTCTTGGCCACCCTATGTTGCAGCCTCAAGCTATCTTGTTATCACCTCAACAAAATGAACAGTATGCCAGGGAGAAAAGATTTTGTGAGCAACAGCAGCATAATCTTTTAAAACAGGTAGAGAAAAAAAATTAATTGTGTATCATTAAATTATTTGTATATCATTATATATAATTCAAAGTTGCGTGCTGTTTTTATACAAATATTTCATTTAGTTTAAATTATATCTGTAGTTTATATCTATAAATTAATTTTAAAATGTTTAAAAGAAGGAAACTACAGTGATACTACTTTATATTGCTTTTATATACTACTTTATATTGCATTTAACAACATATATTAAAATATATGTCAATCAGGTTAAAACGAAACAAATGAGTGCAAAGGCAGGCATGTCCAGTCAATAATTTAAACTCAGCCACAGCAGCAGCACGAGGAGAGTCTGAGACACAGTTAGGTTTTAATAGCACCCTCCATGATTTATTTTTGACAGTAGTAGCAGCAGCATCTCGAAAGCATTTTTGATAAATCCTATCAATTTCAAGTTTTTTTGAGTAAAGAGGCAGATCTCTAGTAAATCTTTGGAGAATATTCATGCCTCTTTTTGCTAAAAGGTCTGCCATTTCGTTTCCCCAATACTAAATAACAACTTAGTACTTCAATTATTTCATTTTTTTAAGATGTTGGTAAAAATAATTTCTGACACCTATCTGATTTTATATTCCATTCGAAAAAGTATCTTAACTCCTATTGTACTTGGAAAAAAAAGTCAATTGCATTTAATGTTGTGTATTTTTATTTACACAAATCCTGAAACTTAAATGCACATTGGCCTCTAGCATAATAATAATTCATTCTTTACAGCACATTCGTCAAACTGTTTTGACTAGAGCAAGCAGTAAAAATCAGGTGGAAAATGTGGAGGAAGAAACTGAAGCTGCAATGGCTCAAGAAATGAAAGAAGCAGAGCAACCTGAAGTCATAGATCTTACTGATGGAAGGCCCAAAGACTTGATACACCTCAGCAACAACGAGACAGAGAAATGTTCCTTCAACAACACAGAGATTATATGTCAAAGCACACACTCCAAATCAATGATGGTATGCTTTAATAAACTTGGATGAGTTTTTACATAAAATTCAGAAGAAAAATTTTTAAAAAATTTTTTTTTGTCAATGTTTTATATATAAAGGAAGTTACTTAGTGAAAATAATGTGTACTCTTTTCTTCAAATTAACTTTTTATTGGTATATGTTTAATTAATTTGCATTCACAAAATAATTTTTTCACCAGGAACATTTATGACTAGGCATCATATGGGTAGACCTCTTTCAAGAACATTATCAAGTCCACTTGTAGCTCTAAGCCCAATTGGTAGTCCTCAAGAAACTCAAGTTCCTAATGTGCATTCTTTTACTACAGGTAGCTTCAAATTGTCAATGCCTTAAAGTTCTAACATTTCATTTCATTTTGTGTATGTTGGTTTTATGTAGTAACATGTGTATCCCAATTTTAGGAGTTGTATATGACAGTTTGATGCTTAAACATCAATGTGTTTGTGGGAACAATAGCCATCATCCTGAGCATGGAGGTCGACTTCAAAGCATATGGGCGAGATTACAAGAGACTGGACTTATTAATAGATGTGAAGTAAATATTTAAATTTACTAGTTGGGTACATTTAACATTTATTTATTTATTTGTGGATAAAATTATGTAAATTTTTGTAAAAATTTTTTAATGTTTTATAAATGTATTGATCATTCTACTTCAACTTATTTAAAAAATGCATTCTTAATAAATTACACAAAAATTAATTAAAGATGGAAATTAAATTTTGTTCGCCTGTTTTTATTGTCAACATATTTTGTATTACCATGCTATGTGAACATGACATTTTTATTGAAATATTTAATAGCTTATTAAATATGGCTAAGAATCTTTTTTTTTAATTCCATCAATTTCTTTTGCATTTGTTAGTTAAAAAAATTTTGTATACCATATATACTGGAGACCATTTTGAAATGTGCAATTTGATTATCACATACATATGACCAAATCCCCTTTGTTCCATAATTTACTTACAAAAATGCACATTGTGAAATAGTCTATTTAGATAACCAAAAAAAAATTATCCACATATAATAAAAATGTGATTTAAATATAACATTTTTTTTCTGTCTGAAAGTATCAAATTCTCGCATTTTTGTGTATTTATTGAAACTACGTTGTAAGCATAATTCAGTTCATTATTACGAAACTTTTTTATTGAAAAGTCTGTTATTTCTTGAATAAAACCCCAAATAGGCTTAAAGTCAGATTGAATAACAAAGCATGAGTTTAGATTTTATCTTATATTATTTTACTTATATTTTATCTCAATTAATATTCTTATTTCAAAGTTAAAAACTACAATAATGCCTTTTTAATTAAAAATAATCTTAAAATATGTGTAAAAAAAACAGATGCTTTTATTTGAACTATATTTGCTCTTAAAAGAAAACAGTAGTCTGATTTAGATGCACAAAATATTTTGTGACATTTTTTATTGTATTATATTGTGGAGATTTGGTTATATGTATGTGTGGTATTGAAGAAAATTTGAAATCTATAAATTCTTGTAAACATTTTTTTTTTGTATTAAAAATCTAATATAGTATTATGCTGTGTTCTAATATAATCTTATGAAAGCATTATTTTTTTTCCAGAGAGTTAGATCTCGTAAAGCAACACTAGAAGAATTGCAGTCTTGTCACAGGTAATAAATTGAATAACATTTCTGTTTTATTTTTATTTAAAAAAATAATAGATTATGTGCATGTTAATAGTTTATCATTGATGGATATAAAGTTTAATTTTATTTATGAGGAAGTTAGTTTAATTGTATGCATATATCTGTATCTTGACCTACTTAGAAATATTTGTATTTAAAAATTTTCTTTTATGTTTCATATAAATGTATTTTTAAATAGTATTTTTAATTTTAAAAATGTTTTTTTATTTAAAAAAAAAATTTTTTTTAAATCTTATTGGAAACTTTATTTTTTTAAACAGTGAAAATTACACATTGTTATTTGGAACTAATCCATTGAACAGGCCAAAGCTTGATGCCAGTAAATTAGGTAAGAATTTAAATATCTTTTATTTTTATATATATATTTGGATTTTTTTTTCTTCCATGATAGTATTGTTTCGCATTTATATATATGCCTTTGACATTTGTTTAAATAATTTAATGGTATTTTTCTGTTTCAGCTGATCTTCCTATGAAAAGCTTTGTAATGCTGCAATGTGGAGGAATAGGTGTTGATTCTGATACAATATGGAATGATTTACATACAGCAAGTGCTTCTAGAATGGCTGCTGGATGTGTAATTGAATTAGCCATGAAAGTTGCTGCTGGAGAAATCAAGGTATCATAAGAAACATTCAAATATCAAAATTATATTATGAAAGATTATCTATAATTTTACACCAAAATGCTTTTTTAGAGTACAAATATTTTTATTGTTATTAATACCCTATGTGTTTTAAATTTGGTTGCATAATATTTTTTGAAACGAAGGATGATAACTTAGTAAATGGAAAAAAATTACAATCTTGTATCTTTTTCCCCCCATATTTAAAAAAAATTTTTTTTTTTGGTCAGAAGTTTTTTTGAAAGAAGATTTATTTGATAGATTTTTAGATGAAAGATCCATAACTACAATATAGACCAATACAGTAGCTTCAAAAATGTATTGTTTTTTTATTAAGGGCTTTAATTTATATTTATGTTTATTTTTTGCCAAAAAAAAATGTAGTATTTGTAAATTTTTTTTTAAAAACTCATTTGCACAACAAGATTTTGCGGATTATAACTACTTATACCTTTGTAATAGTTTGCTCTTATTATTAATTTTTAAATTATTTTTATGTGTTTTTTTAGAATAACCATTATTCATTTCTAGAATGGTTTTGCTGTTGTTCGACCTCCTGGCCATCATGCTGAGCATCAGCAAGCAATGTAAGTTTTTCTAACAATCCTAATCAAAATGATCACTTTTTCAATAAAAATAGTTTTACAATATCAAAAACTTATCTTTTTAATTATGTCCAATTATCATTTTTAGGGGATTCTGTTTCTTTAATTCTATTGCAATTGCAGCTAAACAATTACGTGAAAAATTGAAATTGGAGAAAATTTTAATTTTGGATTGGGTATGTGTAATGTGAAAACTTTTCTTTTTGTATGTTATTTCTGTAGTTATTTTTATTATTTATTTATTTAATTAGAAATTATTTGTTATTTTTTTTTTAATTTTGTAAAAGTATTCTACAATTATGTATTTTCCTAATGTCTTTTTAGGATGTTCATCATGGAAATGGATTACAACAAATATTTTATGATGATCCTCATACATTGTATATTTCACTTCATCGACATGATGATGGGAACTTCTTCCCAGGCACTGGTGCTACTGAAGAAGTAAGTTCTTAATCTATAAATGTATTTTTTTTAAGAACTGCTATTTATTGTAAGAATTTATTCAAAAACAATTGTTTTATTATGTACACAAATAAAAGAAGGAATAAAATGAGTATTGGACTTCAGTGAACTTTTTCATTCTGGGCTGTGCATATCATTAAGGAAGTGTAATAATTATTATATTACTTTAACATATGTAATAGACAAATTATTTATATAAAGTAGAGAAAACATTTTTGTATTTACAAAAAATTTTATTTTTTAATATTTTAAGAACAATATTTTTATTGAATTTATAATAAAATACAAATGTCAAATTCCTGTTAATTTTTTCATTTTTAAATAATTTTGCTTAGGTTGGTACTGAAGATGGAATTGGATTCAATATAAACATTGCATGGTCCAGTGGTTTAAATCCTCCATTGGGTGATGCAGAATACATGGCTGCTTTTAGGTAAGTTTTTATAACTTTTTAAAGAAACATGTGTCATTATATTATCCTTTATCATAATTCATCTTTATAATTCTCTGTGGCATTGTTCTCAATTTCTTAACTTATATTTTGTTTGGATTTTATATGTGTTCATTTTCCCCCCTCCTTTTTAGATCTCTCATCTTACCTATTGTACGTGATTTTGATCCTGAAATAATCCTAGTGGCTGCAGGGTTTGATGCTGCATGTGGTCATCCTGCTCCATTAGGAGGTTATAGAATTTCTCCAGCATGTAAGTTGAATTTTTTGTTATCATTATTGATTTAAGACTGTATTTGAATTAAATTAAACAGTTAATTTCCATTTTTATTGCAAACTGTTGTTTGCATAATTGTACACATATCATGCAGTAGTTAAATAAATTTAAAAATTATTCCATTAAAAAATGAGTAAAAATCACATATTATCATTACCAAGTAACTGTAGCCATTATAAATTCTAAACGTTAGAGTTAATACCTGTGTACCTTAGAAAAAATTAAAGACATCCACAGCATTATCTCTTTGTTGTTAATTAATATCATTTAAATGAACAAAAACTCATGAAATAAACAAAATAACATGCATAGCAGTAACTCTTTTTTAAAAAAAATAGCATAACATATATTATTTGCATTTATTACATAAGTTAAAGAAAAATAATTTTTCAAAGGTTTTGGATTTATGACTCAGCAACTGATGCACTTTGCCAAAGGAAAAGTAGTTTTAGCTTTGGAAGGCGGGTAAGTATTAATGAATGTTTTGTAATTTTGTTTTATTCCTAAATTCTACCATGCAAAAAATGTTATATGTTTATTACGTATTAAAAATGCACTTTTTAAAAATCTCAAATTAATTTTTTTAAAAAGGAATTTATTGATGATTTAGTTTTTATCTGCTTTGCTACTTTATGCATAGATTTACTGCTTTTAACTGCATAACAAATTAAGAATGAGTTCTTCCTTTTTAATACAAGAAAAATATCAAAATGCTCCAAAATAGTGTAAGATCAATTTTAATATGAAAAATGAAATAAATATTTATATATCTTATGTGTACGATTTTAAGTAATAGATTTTCTAATTTTTCTTTCTTATATATTTCACTGCATATTTTCTTTAGAATATTTTTCTTATTAATTGTTGTTTACTCACTTTTTTCTTTTTCAACAGCTATGATCTTCCAGCCATTTGTGATTGTTCCCAGGAGTGTGTAAAGGCACTGTTAGGAGAAGAATGCACTCCTATCAAAGAGGAAGAAATGCAAAGAAAACCTTGCCAATCAGCATTTGATGTACTTCAAAAAACCATTGCTGTCCAAGGTTAGGCATTTTATTTTATTAAAGCAACAGACTATATAGCTAATTTATATTTAATAATCTAAAAATGTGTGTACATCATATTGCTTTTTATTTTTATGTGATTTTTTGTGCTAAATTTCTTTATTGTTGCCACTGGTATGATATAAATTTTCAATTTTATTTGACTGTGCAAATTTTTTGTGCTTTTCTGTAAGCTTCAAAATGATGAAATGATAAGAGCTCTTCTGAAAATTAGTATGTGTTCCAAGTAATGGAAAAATATGTACATTTTGATTATTTGCTTTTTAGGGCATGAAAATGAAATAAAATACAAATGTAAAATATTTTTTTAAATATTTGAAGATAAAAGAGTAGAACAGCAAAATAAAAAGTAATGAA
>BMAO01027381.1:0-20650 GCA_019973975.1 Trichonephila clavata
GGGATCATCACTTTTGATATCGCCAATATTAGAACAGGTATGATTTTTTAAAAATTTATTTATTGTCTTAATATGTTGTATAAAGTATTTTTTACTTTAATATACCGAATTTACTTAAATCTAAACCACCATCGATTTTAGGCCACACCCCAAATTCTCAACATGTTTTTGTGAAAAAATGTTGTCATCAATTCTAAGCTGCACTGCTATTTTTCTGCACGTTTTTGAGAAAAAAGTTAAAAAATGTATAGAAAGCTCATTAATTTCCAATTCATAATTTTTTCAAAAAAATTTTTAATGAGAAATAATAAGACGTAATGAATAATTTATTTTATCAGTATTTAAATACTTTCAAATACATGGATGAACCCATAATTAACCATCATTATTGGGCATGGAAAATGATTCGTCACTCCCGACTTAGGAATTGGTGCCGGTGTCGTCATTTCCCCGCACGATGTCGTTTACTGTGCTGTGCAATGAACTTGTTATGCAACATTTTTTTAAGGAATGTTTTATAAAAGAATGTGAAAAAATTATTAAAGACTAGATCATTTACAAGCAAAATTATATCATTTTGCTTATGCCATTTCCTGAATACAGGCAGACAACAATGTTTGAGATAGACTGAATACTTGAGATAAACTACGGATTGGGATAAGTTGTTAATGCAAGTGGCCAGAATGGATGATTACATTTTTCTTTTTAAAAAGTTGAAACTCAATTTCCTCCTACCAACAAATGTTTTGCCTTTGATTCTAAGCTGCACCCGTTTTCGGTAGCATTAACACTGGAAAAATAGTGTGACTTAGATTCAAGTAAATATGGTCATTATCCACTACATTTGTTTTAAAAATGCACAAAATCTACCAATTTTTTAAGAATCTTATTCAAAAGAAAAAGTTACAATCAAATACATTGATATACAGAATTAAATACATTTACTTACCAAATCTTGAACTGAAAACAGGAAAGTAATCACATTAAATAGCATGTTTTCCATAAAAATAAATTACTTTTTCAAAAATACTTTAATATTACTTCAAAAAACATATTTCACTTGAATAATAATAAAAATTCAAGCTAATTTTAATCTATTAATCAAGAGATCTGTTCAATCATATTAAACAGAACATTTTATAAGATTGTGATTTTCTGTTAATTAATTTACTTATATTTCCATTTTAAAATGTGAATAAAAAATCTAGATAATGTAAATTTAATTTATTGATTAATTTGGACAATCTTTTGATTAAATATGTTTTAGCTTAATATAAATAACAATATTTCATATGAGAATTAAAACATTTGGATCTATAATTTGTGGTTAAAAAATAAATTTCAAAAATTTATTGTGAATTTTGACTAAAGTATATTTCTGTGTGTAAGCCGAGAGTTATTGGAACTTTTTTAAAGGGAAGGTAAGGGGGTCGGCATTTATACTGATCCACTAATTTCAGAAAAAAATGGGTTTTTTTTTTTATATTCCATTAGTCATGCACAAGCAATTTTAATCTTTTATCTTTTTGGTTGTTTTGAATAGAACTTTTATTCTAAAAGAAAAAAGTCACATAAATATTTCTAAGTCAGTGTCAGAATCTGAGTTTCCAATTAGTTCATAAAACTCAAATTCCCTCAGTAGTATCTGATGCATATGATAATAATTTAACGAATTTTTCCTTCTGGGCATGAAACAATGGTCGACAGTCTCAGACAGTATTTTAACATTTTCTCAGACTGAAAAATATTCAAACATTCATATTTAATTTGGATCTGCTACTATGTAATGAATAGCGGAACATTTTTATCGTACTGTTTACTCATGTTAGAATAAATTGATTTTTTATTTCCATATAGTAATTTTAAATTGATAATCATTTTCTCTCATTGATGTAGGAAAGGATGTATTTATAGAATATCTTAAGGTTTCTGAAGTTCACTGTAAATAAGTGAATATATATGCTGTAACTAGACAAACTTACTTTAATATGAGGTCATTTTCCTATCTGAAAGTTTGTTTCAAATTTGCTCTGTAACAATAGATGAAGACAGCCGTAAATTATGGTTATTAATTATTGATAAGAAATTTAAGATCAATAAGATTAGGTAATAAAATTATGCATGTACTAAATTTTACTAAAATTTGATGCAGAAAATAAGTATTTTGTTTATAACATCACTTTTTATTGTTTGTAAAATATTTTAATACTGATGAGGTATCATGGATAAAAGGAACGTTTCTTGGCATATGTTTATGAAAATTTATTATGTGAGTAACAAAATATTTGAATCAACACACAATTTAATTTCTTCAGAAGAATTTGCCCTTGACAATAAGAGTTGTAAAATTGTGTATGAATTAATTTGTTGTTATTTGTCATTTCTTCTATAAGTTTTAGGAAAGAACATAAATCAAATCCTTGTTAAATAGTTAATGAAAGCATTTTTATTAAGCATAAATTAGGTTCATGCAAGATACTTTTTTTTATAGTTATTTTTATTGTTTAGTTTGATCTAATTATTTAAAAGAAGAATTTAATGTTTTTATTTTTACCACTGTTGAATTATGGTTTTATCTACTAATCATATTTCAAATTTTTTAAACTAATTTGTCTTGAAATGAAATAATTGTTATATTACTATTATTTTCAGAATGTTAAAGAGTTGAGTTTTTATCTTCCTCAAGGAATTTGGTATGATTTTTATCAGGTATGTCATTTGCAATGTATATTTTAACTATTTTACTCTTATTTTTATTTTTATGCCAGAATTATATTCACTTATGATCTTGCATTTATACTTTCATATGCATACTTTTAGTATATACTAGCTGAGTATATACTAAAGCTATATTAATTAAAAGAGTTCATTTATAATGTTAGCTTCTATAGAAGAAGTTTTATAACTTTTTGTTTAAAAAAAATTATTGAATTTTTTTATATTATTATAGTGGTTTCTCAAAATAAAATTGTTTGAAGAGTATTTTTGCATTCTAAGCTAATTGCATTTACAACACAAGTATTGTTATTTGTTATGATTATATACAACTTAGGAAATTCATAAAATGCTACCATGTGTGATTCTAGCAGAGCTGAAATAAATATATGTAGTTCCAGTATGTAATTAGCACATAAATATAAAAGAATGTGACTGGTTAAGGTAAAACTTTAATATTTATACCTGTGAATAAAGTAATCAGAATGAATCAAGTTACACTTAAAAAAAATTGTTGGTGCTAGAAAAAATTATTATATAGAGTTAGTGATTTAAAATTGTATTTATAATGTTTGGTGCTTTAATATTGTTATGAATTATTATTATTTCTTTAGTTCAATACTTTATCTATTTCAGTTATTCAGTTTATTTTTTTTTCTGATTTGGTTAAATCAAGAAAATTTTAAGATTTTTCATGATAATCAAATAACAAAAAACTTAATTATGAGGTGTGAACAAATAGTGGTGAATTTGGTAGTGTTAAATAGATTACCCAATGTTTTTAAACATAAAATTGGAAATAAAGTTTTTAAAGTGTCTTATCAATAATGTGCATTTTATTAATAAGACAGGATAATTATATATGTAATATCTTTATAGTTTTCAATTATTGATCAGTCTTAAAAAAAAAAAAGGAAAGAATATGTGTCTGTAAATTATAAATAAATATCATTATGAAAATGTAATTATAATGTATTTCAACAAATTGAATTCATTTGAGGGATTTTATGAAAAAGACTGCTTGATTGCAATACAAATAAATTATAGGATCATCAAGAAGTTAATTTCTAAAATCATTTAAGTATCTATTATAAAATCAAATACACACATAGGATGTAATCATAAGCAATTAAAATAGCAATAAAAGGTTATAGTTCAACTACATTATGAATCATTTTAATTTCATGTTGAACTGAAGCTCAAAATCTGTTTGCAGTGCTACTTCTTTAGTCATAGTTATCTCAAGTAATGATTTATTGAATTAGCATACTGTCTTATGGAAACCTGACAAAAAATGTCTGATAAATTTGATGCAACATTTTTTTCAGTGGAAAAATGTTCATAGTTACATCTCCCCCCCCCCCAAAATGTATATAACCTTAAATAAAAATCTGTATAAAATTTAACTTTTTCATTTGTCCGCACTATACTAAATTTTATTACAATTTTCTGCTGGTATAATAAAAAATTGTGGAACATATTGTTCAAAATTTGACAAATTATTGCATTAATGTTGAAGATGTTTTAAACATCTACAGAAACTTATTTTATTCTTAGTTAGCCTAGATATTTACCTCTAAATAATTGTAAATATATGCATGGTAATTTGATTCATAAATATATATAATTGCAACTTATTCACTTGTAACAAATGATAAATTCCAAAAAAGGAAATAAATGTAGTATGTGCAAGAGTATGATGTTATAGTTTAGGTAATGTTTTTGTCATCTAATATGCATTGGTTCTTTTGTGTGGAAAAATCAAAACTTTATTATGTTTTCAATCTAGCTAATTAGCTGTCTTCCAAGTTCTTGGGCATCAAAAATATTGTATGTGAATATGGATTTTGTGATGATTTTTTAAAAATTTTATGTATTTTTTAAAATTGCAATACATTTTTGAAATAATCACTTGAGATGGTCTATAATCAATTAAATGTATACATTTTATGTATCATCTATTATTTAATAGTTATTAATACAGTGTTATTTTAATAATTTATGTCATACATCTTATGCTTTTTTTTACTTTATGCAACTCTTATTGTTGTCCATTTTTTTTAAATAATAATTTGGAATTAATTGCATGAATACTTTTCATAAATATCTAATATTCAAATGTTTTAAGAAAATATAAATACTGGTGGATATTATGGGATTTTTTTAAAAAAATTTACTGCCTAAATATTATTTAATGTTTCAAGTTATTAAATTTTTTTAATGCTTCTGGTCAAACATTTTTTTAAAGTAACTTTAACTTCTTATTCAGAGGTTTGTTTCATCAGGAATAGTACTAAAATGAATATTTTCTCTGTCTCATATTAATAGTTGCGAATGAAAATAAATAGTGAATACAACATTTATTATCATAAAATAGTGTAAATTAAACAATATCCTTAATTTTTGTTTTTTAGAGAGTTTCTGGATTTTTCAGTTATTTCGTACTGCATTTATATTAAGATCCCTTGACTTAAGTAGTGTGCATAAAGATGAAGTTTGGGAGTTGAAACCCTTCTCATACAGCAGGAGAATTTTTAACATTAAGATTATGCCTCAATATTTTCATCTGCTGTTTTTTAAAATCTCATAGAGAACTCTGTGTATTCTACTACTTGACTGTAAAGCTTTGCTTTCTTTACATGTGTGAGCTTAAAATTGTTCAAACCATTGTTCTTGATTATTTCTGGCATAATATATTGAAGTGTAATAGAAGCATATTATTGAGTGAGGCTTGGATGTTGTAGTGAGTACATGGAATTTAATTAAAATCCTTGAAGACTAGTTTTTTTTTTCATCTTACTTTATCAATGGTTTGATATTCAACAAAATAAAACAATTGCAATCAGAAGATAAAATTAGAAAAATAGCTAGAATTCATAAAAATTAAGTTACTTTAAAAATTGATTAATGTGTCGAAATAAATGTTAGATGTCATGGAACAATGATTTTGATTGAAGACTTTGCAGTCTTGCACTACAACATAAATTACAGCTGCATTCACAAAAAAATTTCATTTAAATATCCACTCGCTACTATTATTATGGGACAGATGGAGTTCTTATATTCGAATCAGAGATTAAACAAGAAATAGTATTTTCTTGTACAATATACTACTAGATTATTCTCAAATTCATCTGGAAATAAGAATTTTAATTGTTATATGTAATGGTATTTATAAAACTTTTTTCAGGGAGATCCTATTTACAGTTCTGGTAAATGGTATACAGTAACAAGTGGGCCCTTCACTGACAGCAAACAACCAGCAATGCTGCATATAAGAGCAGGTCACATTATAACATTGCAGAAACCTGCTGAAACTATTACAATAAGGTTTAGATTTTTAAAAATTTTATTTTAAGGAATTTTCTGTATGTTCGCTTGTCTTTTCATTATATTCGTAAAAAAAATATTAAGTTTAAATTATTTTTTTTAGTTTTATTTATGTATTTTTATCTAAGATTTTGCTGTTTTGACTGGATCATTTATTAAATATTTACTGCAATATTTTAAACCTTTATAATTTATTACTGTTGTTTTAAAGAGAAAATTTGCATGATGTAAATAAAATTCTAGGTTAAAAAAAAAATTTTTTTTTTACAAATCATAAATTTTTGGATTTAAAATATTGAATGAAGTACTTAGTATATTATAAAGTATATTTGCCTAATCTGTTTTTATGTAAAGGATTCTAAAACGTAATTTTTTTTTATATGTGTATTTTTAATCTAAAGGATAGCTTCAACATTTAAAAAAAGTTATGAAGATAATCATAATGGTTGTTTTGTATTGTTTACAAAGTTAACAGTAAAAAACCATGTACATATATATATTAGTAGAAAAAATAAATGTCATATTATTTAAGCTTAGCTGTGCACAGTTCCCTTATACATTAGAGATGAGAAGTGTGGTTGAAATCGTAATTTATGTCATATTTTAACTTAATCATTACATAGCATTATTTTGGAGGAAGTAAGCTTCAAATACAAAAACTTGTAACCCTGTGTCTTAAATATTTATTTAAACAATATGTAAATCAAGCAATTTAAAAACATTACTGTATAAAAAACAACTTTTTTATTTTATTACTTATGCATGTTGAATTATATATTAGTTTTCTAAATACAGATTAAATCAAACACTAAAATAGGGAAAGGAGGATAAGAGAGAGAGTGTGTAAAGAATTATAAATAATTTTTATTGTAAAATGCATGATATTTTAATTGTTCTTACAATAAATACATTTTAATGAGTGTTGGAGGTGGTAAATTTTAAAATTCTACAGATTAAAGTTAGTTATTTTTGATATTTGTTTTATATATGAAACTTTGTTTTCCGTCTAATATTTTTTTCATTTTTAACAGTCGTCAGAATCCAATGAGTATTTTGGTGGCTTTAGATTCATCTTTGGAAGCTAATGGATTGCTTTACGGGGATGATGGAGAAACTAAAAGTAGGTATTATAATGTGAATATATATTAAAACTAAAGAATTTATTTATTTCATATGATATGGATGAATCTTTTTGAAATATTTTGAACAGTTTCAGTCATTAAGAAATATGCAGCCAAAAGAAAAATTTATAATCATAAATTTTTAAGTGAACTTGTTTTAAATACATATATTACTAAAAGAATTGAAACAAAATTTAGTAAAAAAATATCCTTGTACTTTTTCAAGTAAATTGTATATATATTGAAATAAATGGATCTTACTGTAGGATTTCATTAGAATATTGATTTTCATTTAACAACTAAATGCAAAATATATTGTAACAAGATATTAATTTTTAATGCCATTGCTGATGTATACTTTACAGAAATTCTATGGGGGAAAAATGGTAGTTCTATGAGATACTTTTAGGATATATGATTTATTTAAAAAATGCCAGTTTAGCAAGGAATGATAAATCTTTGTTGCATAAGATTTAATACAGTATATATTCTAAATAATTTGGATTTTCAAATCCAGGTGCTCATTTAAATATATAATTAATATTCCTACAAAGTTAAGAGAATTTTTTGCTCCTTATCTTTGAAAATGTTTATAATTTGTGTTTAAAAAAGGAACAGCTTAGAAAAAATAAGAGTTTACATTGCTAGAAAACTTGTGTATCAAAATTGTTTACAATACAGTTTTGATTGCTGATGTCAATTAACATTACTAGAAATATATGTAAACAGTACTTTTTTCACTTAAGGAGATTAAAGAATCTATCATTATAAATATATTTGTTCTGGAATGTTACTTTAATGTTTGGTAATTTTAACAATGTTTTTATGTAGAATATTTATTTTTTCAATAATATTCTTTAAAATTCGCGTAATTATACTAATTAGTGAAAATAATCTTGGTAAAACATATTATATTCTTTATTTATTGCTGAAAATAATTGAAAGAATTCATTGGTACTCAAATGAAATTCTAAATTTAAAGGTACTCTGAAACAAAGCATTAGGAATAGTTTAAAGATTGTATCCCAATTAATTTAATTTTAAATTTTTATATGTTCTCTTAATTAAATGTGTATAGTTTGTTCCAAATATGGAGGGAAAAAATT
This sequence comes from Trichonephila clavata, assembly GCA_019973975.1. Lineage (NCBI taxonomy): Eukaryota > Metazoa > Arthropoda > Arachnida > Araneae > Nephilidae > Trichonephila > Trichonephila clavata. The sequence continues at coordinate 8,273 of BMAO01027381.1, forward strand.
CCATTGAATTCCTTTATATTTATTTACTGTGATGTGTGCATTTGCAAACTGTACAATGTACTCTGATAAATCAAATATTTTTTTCTTCATATTTTTTCAATTGTTCTTTAAAACTATAAAATGGGAGTTTCAGAATCGAAATAGAATAAAAGCATACAAAAATTTTCAAGTGCCTAAATTTATTTGAATTTTAAGATAGAAAAAGAAAGTTAAATTTTAGAACATTTATATTTGCTTCAAAAAAAGGAGAGCATATATAACCCTTGATGTTTAGTGTTAAGTAGAATGAAAATTCCATAATTATTTAGTTGTTTTTTAAACAAAACATGTTAATAACAATTTTTTTATAATTATTTTACAGATTCAATTGTTTTAGGGGAATATCTTTTGGTTGAATATACTGCTAAAGGAGTAAGTAAACTTACAATAAATGTTATTTTTCTTGTTTGTAATATTTTGCTTATGATAATTTTAATTTTTTAAAGAAAAATTTTGTGATTTTTTTTTTTGAAAAGTGAATTATTTGGTAATATTTTATTTCTATGTATATGACGGGGGGGGGGGGGGGGATAGTGCAATTATTTATGAATAAAAAATGCATTTTTATTCAACTGTGTTATCTTAAAATTCTTGTTTTATGAGGAAATCTGATGGTCCTTATTGAATATGTAAAAATTTAGTTTGTATTCTAAGTCATTTTGTTTTGCTATTTAGATATACTATTCTTATTTATATAATAAAATAATAAATATAAGGACTTATATGTTTTTAAAATTAGTAAACAATCAGTTGCTTATAATCCTATGAATTATTTTTCTTTATTAATATTCTACAATTAGTACAATCTGTTTAGTATAACAAAGTTTTAATAAATGTAAGTTATTTTTTAAAAGGGATGTAGCATTTCAACTTACTTGAAAACAATAACTTCTAAAGATTGACTTTGAATTGGTATTTATTGTATAATATTGATACTCCCTTTTGTTTCCTTGTATGATTAAAACCATTTTATAATGAGAAAAAATAAATTATAGGAATAAGGATAAAAACACATGTTGTTTACATGCTTGATCATCAATTTAACTCTGTGTATTTTTTCCTCTTCATTACATGAACGTGAAAGATGTATTTAAATGATTTTAGATTTAAATTGGGGAATTTTTTTCTTGGACATTATCAATGTTTTCGTTTTAGATGTTTTGAGCCAAGTTTCATGTAAATAAATCATTTACATCAAAATATAACTGAATATGGATTATGTACAGATTTCAAAAGTAAACTTGATTTTATGCATTTATCATTTGGAGGTAACATATATTAAATATGACGTATATGGCTCAAAGAAAATCTTGAATCTTATGATTTTTAAAAATCAGCTCAGTGTTGTGTTAAAATATTTATAAACATAACATTTTATGTATATATTATGAACAGTTTCAAAACATTTTCAGACATTAAAAGTAAATTTCTTTCATACCATATGCTCTTTAACATATTTATTAATTCACCAACTTTTCAAGCAGACATGAAAGCATGTTCTGATTATTTTTGAAATGTTACTATAATCTATGCAGCACCATGAACACTATAGTTCATTTAAAAATATTCCACATGGCTTAAATATCTTCAAAACAAACTCAAAAGGTGATGTATGTTCAAATTAATATTTTCAGAAATTGTAGGTGCTTTTTATTTAAAAAATATTTTTTTAAAAAGGAATTGGCTTTTTATTTTATTTTGATTGCTGAATCCAGATATTTAACAATTAAGATTTGTATGAAAATATGTTTGTGTAGACATACTGTATGTTTTCTCATAAATAGGTATCTTATATTTAATGTTTTGAGTTTTCTAAATTTTTAGAAAATAATTTGAATTATTTGTTTGTTTTTTTAGAATTCCTTAAATGTAACTGGTCATTTTGGTAAGAAAGTTTTAAAATCCAGTTTCTACAAGTCAGCAATTGAACAGGTCAGGATTATGGGTCTTAGCAAACCACCCAAAAGAATTATTATCGATAGAAGCTACATTTTGTCTAACAAACAGTATCACTGGAATTATGATACAATGGTAAATACATTGTGTAAATATTTATTATATTGAAATCCTCAAATATTTAAATCAATAATTCTCAAACTATGGTACAATTGGAAGGCAGTGATATCTGAGTGATTTTGGTCGCAAACTCGTGATAAATAATTAACAAATTTCTAGTTTAACTATGTTCTTATTTATCAACTATTGTTTTCAGGAAGACTTAGTGTTTATAAAACCCTTGAAGTTTTTAAAAATATATTGTACCTTGTCGTAGTCTCTCACTCCCCCTATGATTATTAATTCCTCTTTGCACATTATCTAAATTTGGATATGTTGGATTCATAATTAATAACTACATAAATAATAAATCACTACTATTTATTATTTCTTATGATAGAAATACACAAATATTAATCAAACTTTAAGAACAACAAATTATAGTGGAGTGAGATCAGAATTCAATTATGAACGACGGAACACTAACTGATACCACGGGGAATAACGCATACAATCAAACTACGCCTTTAAATCTAATCTATAAAAATCACAGACCTGATATCTCTTTAAGACAGGAATCTTGAATACATGTAGAATCTATGGAGCGGTTACAATCCTGGATATCTTCAGTTACGTCCGAACCGAATTAATGAATCTTTTTCAATAATCTTCCTTCAGCTAACAAACTTCACTTAGTTAAACTAATCTCCTAGAATCACCTTCTTAATCAATCACGCAGTTAACTCCTCTATCAAAACACGTAGTCATCCTCATCTCTTCATTTCATTTCTCCCTTTTATATCTCTTTCGAACTCGCTAAACCCGAAACTATCTTATTTGCATAAGTCACACTTTTAGCTCTCAGTGGGGATTGGTTAAAATAAATACAATTTAAAAGATTTTGAGAGAAGGTTAGTGAAACGCGTAAGCACCCGTCACAACCTTATTAAAACTCTTGCAGATATTTTTAAGAATACATGATACTCTCTGAACGTATGATACAGATTTTTGCTATGCGAAAAACAGAACCTACTTCAAAACATATTTAGTCTAAGCATGATTAATGATTGCATCGTTTATAAATACATTTTGAAAATTAAGTTATTTTTAATCTGTCCTCCATGATTACTTAAATGAAAAATTTTATAGTCTAGTATTTTTTTAATAAAAATGTTGAAATTTTGCTTTATGTTATAGGTATTGGATTTAAAATTGATCCTAATTCCATTGGGTAGGAAGACTGAACTACAATGGTACTTTTAAAATCTTGTATTTGTGTGAATCTGCATGTATGTTTATATTCACAATGCAAAACCTGCTGGCAGGATTTGTATTTCTTTGACTGTGGTATCTTGTTCCTTTTGCATTTTGTATATATTTGTTATTCAGCCCATCCATTTATATATATATATGTATATGCTAGTTTCATGCTTGCAAAAACATTTTTTTTTGGTGCTATGTGTAAAAAAATTTGTTAAATGTTGCACAATTTGTACATTTGTGTGCCAAAACTTGTTCAAATGCTTGGCATTTTTATGTAAATTTCTCCTTGCAATTAAATATGTGGTGGTTATTTTTCTTATGTGTTTTCATTTCATGTATTTATTAAACTAAATATTCAAGTAAAGAATTCCAGGTACTGATTATAGATTTGATTTTTAATATTGTTTTTCAAAAAAATTGTTTCAGCATGTATAATAGTCATTCTAAATTTATTAGTTAATTGCATATTGAGGATATTTGCCAATCAGAATAAGAAAAAATGCTACGAGCACTTTGATTCGAAAAAGAGCAAATATCAGTTCACTTCTATTCTAAGCATTCTTTAACAAATGCACGAAAGGCAACACCGTCACCTATGACAATGGGACTGACGAATCGTTTTCGAAGCATTATTCTGAAGGTTAGAGTAATTATAGGTGCATGTATGTATTTGAAAGTTTTTAATACTGTTAAAATAAATAAATTATAAACTTTTTTTTTCTCATTAAATTTTTTAAAAATTCTTAAGTATCTATTATTGTGATGAACCTTTTATGAGATTTTTTCTCAAAAATGTGTGGAAAATTGAGGGGGGCGGGGAAAGCTTGCGGCTCAGGATTGATGACATTTTTTCACAAAAACATTGAGAACTAGGGGTGTGGCTTAGATTTGAGTAAATACGGTACATGAAAAGTTATTCTTAAAATATCAAATTGTGTTTCTTTTCAATGAAGAATATATCCAAGAAAAAATATTTTCAGTTTGTGTGTATTGATTTGTTGCATTGGAGTTTAATATGTGCACACATACAAATACACACAGTAAAATAATAATCTTATGCACATTTTTAAGATTTTATTAAAATACAATAAACTTGATCAACAAGTATTTAATACCAACATTTCATTTCAAACAAAAGCAATGTTTTTAATAAATATACATAAATATTTTATAATCATTTGACATACAGCCTATATACAATGTATAAGTAGACACAAATACCCCTGCTTCTCAGAAAAGGAGTGTCCCTTTAAGCACAAAAAGTACGTATAATTGGACACTTTCTTTACTTCTCTGTAGTGCAGTTTCAGTGAATTTATCACAGTTCTGCTGTACAAGTACATTGAACTAAAATTTTGTTTAGCTTTGCTATAAAGGAGTTGGTTCGCTTGGTTTTGATGCATTTTATTTTGCTTTTAGAACTATTTTTTTTAAAGCCTGATTAAGATTTTTGAATGTATTTATTTATAATTTGTTAATTATTAAAGGTATTTTTGAAACTGAATTTTTAAAAAGTGTTTTATGTTTTAGTTGTATGTTTTCATTTACCTGCTTTAAAATCTTGCTTCCCATTTATTTATTTATTTTCAATCATTAATTATTGTAAAATTATGGGATCAGTTTCATACTTCATATAAACTAATTATTTTTGAAGTGGTAATTTATTGCTTAAATGAAAATTTTCCTGTACATTCTCATACAGGTTAAGAATAAAATTATGTCCCTATACAAAAGAAAAAGCTTGTGTTTAATATTTATTATTTCACTGCCCTTTTTAGATCTAGAATGAACCTTCTTTGATACAGATATTTTTAAATGAAAGCTATTTTTATAGCTACGATAAACACATATTTCATCATTACATTAACAAAATAGTTTTAATTTTTACCTAAAGCTTATGTAGTAGCTTAGAAGTGTGTGATTCACATATAAAGGCACAGTCAAAAATGTGCACAATTTTGTAAATAACAAGTTAATTTTTCAATATTCTTTATTGAATAACATTAATTAACTTTAAATGTTTTTCATATTTCATTACATAAATTGGTTTTAAAAAATTGAAAGATTTAAAACAAAATTAAATTTGTTTTCAAGAATTGCTAAAACTGATTAAAAAAAATAGTGTAACAAAAAAATGCATTATTTGAATTCAAAATAAATGCATTGAATTATAAAAAGTGCATTTCTATATACCATTTTATTTTTGAATTTGTAAATTTTATCTAGAATCCCATATTTAATTTATAACTTTCACCTTATGTCTTTTTTTAAAACTGTAATCCCTATTTTAATCCTATTTTTTCCATTGTAGAAATATTTCATCTGTATTTATTAATTTTACCTTTGTTTTTTCAACCTATTCTGAACTAGAATCAACCTAAATTCCATGCATTAAAAAAAGTTCTCCTTTTGAAAGCTGAATAGAAACACACCTTGAACATGCAAACAATAGAGGCTATTTGAAGACAATACACAAATATATCAAAACATAGCCACACACATATAACAAATTGAGACTAGATTCAAAAATGTATAGCATGCACCTTTAGCACCCCCGCCACGAGGCATTTTATGAGACACGAGCAAATCAAATTAATATTTGCTAATAGCTATTACGAGATTGGCATTTTAAAATTCTATGTAAGTTGCATGCAATATCAAAACATTTATCTATCTAAATATAAGTATTTGTACAAGGAGATAGAAAAACCATATAAATGATTATTTAACATTTCAATGCATGCATTTGATTATAACTGCACTGCAAATTAAATTTAAAATATTTCAACTTATTCATCTTTCATGTTAAATAAATATGTTCACCTAAAATTAAACTCACTTTCACTCTAATCTGTCTTAATAATTAATAGAGTTAATTTATCATAAATCAATATACTTTTTTTTGTCCAAAAGAATTTTTAATAAATGTCTAAAGTAATTGTATAGTATACCCTGACTTAAACCATATCATAAATTTACTTTCAATTGACAAAATAAAATAATTCAAGCGAATTAAAGGCATTTATAATCAAGACTTGCTCGTGTCTGTAGAGTGGCAGTGAAAGCATGTAGAAATGTTTAAAAACACTTCAATGAGAGATTCAGATGAAGCTTCCCAGTGCTTTATGAAAGTTCTGTAAGCATTTCATAAGATAGATCACAGAGGGTCTGTCCTCTGGCATTGTTGACCAGCAACAATTCATCACTTCGAATCTGAAAATAACAAATGTAAATCCAGTTGCAATAAGATATTCAAGATAACTTATATTTGTATCACACAATTAGTTATATTCTCTCAAAAAATAATTAACAGTATACAATACAAATATACCATATGGATTATATATAAATATTGGGGTAGATGTACTTAAGTTGTTTGCAAATTTTTTAAATATATTATTGTAATGTTGGGGGAATTTTCTTTCATACAAAATTTAACAAATGAATTTATTGAAAAGTTTTAGTAAATTGTTTCTGACATTCGGAAGTATAATAAATACAACATTATTTAAAGTGTTTTATTAAATTGCAATTCAACCAATTATAAGTTATGGTTTATATGTATGAAAGAAATCTCATTATATAAAAAAATGCAACTAAGCAAAATGTGCATTTAAGGATTAAATATTTTTTGTTCAGATTATTACAATTGTTATGATAGTTATAGTATTGTTTACTGTAATTATTAATGTGTAATTTAGCAATTATAATTATTTACAACAAAATGATGAGTGTGCTCTTAAGTGTAGATTGGAAAGAAGAAGAAAAAATCTGAAAAGATTATATGAAATAATACTTACAAATCGTCTGGGCAATTTTTTTGGCTGATCTAATCTGTAGCCATCTCTCAAATATAAATGCATTTCAAAGGGATCAATTTCAATGTATGGCTGTTGTCCCAGGGTAATCAGTTCCCACATTGTCACTCCAAATGCCCACTGTAATGAATAATTCATTTGAGTGTTTGAAAGGTAAATTCAAATATTAATCTAAAGAAACACGTGAACATTTTATAGAATAAATTGTTAAACCTAAGCATTATCATTATTTTATTGTGTTTTTTTAAAAAATTTCATTATTCAAAGTAGCTGTCTGAATCAAATATAATTAAGAAATCCAAATATATTAGAAATGGTTGTATGTGGGTGCACGGTTTGTCAGTTTTGAAATATATTTTGATACTTATTTGAAATTTCCTAAATTATTCTAATAATATCGCTGTCTCCCTACTTCTTTCTTTCAAGAAATTTTTATTAATGTTTCCTTTCTACATAATTATTTCCAAAAATCAAAAACACTTGTGAAAATTGAAAGTAGAACAACCAACAAAATTATCCTGAACTTTCTTAAATCATCATTGTAGCTTGTTACAATTTTGCTTTTTCATTCAAAATGCAATGACATCCTTAAGAATTCTTTTCTTTGGAGTAGGGATTTCTTTGAACTTACACACACTAACTGGCTTGTAATTATTTTTCATTATTGTTGAAGTTTTAAAAAAATCAGTTCTAGGAACTTCTAATTTATTAATTATGTGGGATTGCAACTGATTAGATGGATTTCTATGTTAATATTTCCCCTCTCAATTATAAGTATTTTGTAATGACACAGTCACATAACTGTTAAGGCATCAGACCTCAGAGGGTGCTTTGTACTCTGTAGCAAAGCCATTGTGCGTGATAAATTTTTAATAATCTAGGCAGTTTCAAAATATAATATCCATCATTAAGATGTTTTATTCCAAGTTATGTATTCACCCCCCCCCCACACACATTCTAATGTTTAGGAAAAGAAGGGAGGGGGTAGTTGAGATGAAAATAGCATGAATGTAAGATAGTGAAGAAAGTCAACTCACCACATCACTAGCATACGAAAATTCCTTCCTGAGTAAGCTTTCAATGGCGAGCCACTTGATCGGTCTGTTCTCATTGTCTCCCAAGCAATGATAATCTCCTGGGAAAAGGTCTCTTGCCAATGCATTATCAGTCAGCCTCACCTGCAGCCAGTCGTCCACGCTATGTAAAAGTTGTAAAATTAATAAGGAAATATTTAAGACATGAATTTTTTGTAATTACATCAACATAAATTAAATATGCAGATGGATGTTTTTTTAAAAACTTATCAACAAATAACCTTTTCGATAATTTTCCCAAATATTTAAAAACAATGTTTAATACTTATATAAATTTAAAAGCCTTGCTCTTTTTCCTTTAGATTTGTTTGTAGTAAGGTCTTTTAAAATTAAGTTCTCAGAATATGCAAGCAGTTAATTTTGCTTCCTGCCTATACTTAATCAATAAAATCTTAATACCCAACAGTAAAAATAAAATATGTATACTTTGTGTGTTGTGCGCAGATTATAGACAATTGATTATGCGATGCGGAATCCATTAAACACACTTCATTATAAAAATATATTTACATAATTCCATATAAAACATATATCGAAGTATCAAATATTTCACCAGATAATTTAAATTGATATTTCTTAAAATAGTTTTAATATCTTTTATGGAAACGAGTATACTCTGAAGTGCCAAAAAGTATGAGACACTCTAATATTGTATGAACACTTTCTTCGCCCTTCGAAGTGGCTACTGTAGCCGAGTGGTCATGGTCGCGAACTCGTGACTAACATTGTTGAGTCGCAGATCCGCCATGTAATGGGGCGAATGCACATTTAATCTTTCATAGCTCGAAATCATCACGTCGGCATGGTGTGCAAGTTTAAAGAGTGGGGGTGGCCAGCTCAGGAATCATCAGCGTCGTCAAAAGCCCTCGTGTAGCTTAAAGGTTACGACGTTAATTGACTCTCATTCATTCCATTTCTCCGCGAAGTGCAGCAATTCAATACAACATGGATTCAATAGGTCGTCGGAACCCCTGAAGAAATATTTATTCAGCCATATTGCTTCCATAACTGCGAAATTGTTGCTGGTGCTGGATTTGTACACGAACTGACATTTCAATAATCACCCATTTATCTTCAATGGAATTCCTTTTTGGCGATCTAAATGGCCGTATTATTCGATGGAACTGTTTAAAATGTTTTTGAAATGAATCGTGAAGAATTTTGGCATGGTGTTATGACGCAATATTCTGGAAAATCCCATTGTTGATCGGGTACATCCTCATTAATGATGGCAAATGGTCTCCAAGAGTCTATATACATAAACATTTTCAGTAAATGCCTGGTTCATTGTGACTAGAGAACCAAGTCTATATCATGTAAAAACAATCCACATTATTATGGAGACACCACCGGCTTGCACAATGCCTTATTGACAAATTATCCATTATCAGGTAGAGTTTATGCCACACTCGAACCCTGCTACAGATTTTACACTTGGAATCATGATTCATCCGACCCAGCAACGTTTATTCACTCATCCGTTTATCCTACACGAGCTCAGCGAAGATCGTACCGATGACGTATTAGAGGCACTGGTGTCGGTCCTCTTTATCCATACTCCATCAATACTAGATTTTACTTTGCTGTCCTCATGGACACAAATGTCGTACGTCCCACATTGTTGCTATTATTTGATTCAATGTTGATTATTTAGTGACGCAGACGTCACTGGCCTTGGTCATCAATTGGCCATTGGAATGTCCACGGTAGTAGGTAATGCTTGGAATTTTATATTCTTGGCACTGTTTTACATATTCTTGATACTATTTATTGAGGAATGTGGAATTCTCTACCGATTTCAAAATGAAATGTCCCATGCGTCTAGTTTTTACTAGTATTCCATGTTCACACAAATCTGTTAATTCTCGTTGGTCGTCTATTCTCACATCAGAACACTTTTCACACTAATCACTTGAGTGAGTACAACTGAAAACCCTGACAATATATATTGTCCCTTTATACATTCCTTAGGCAATGTTACGCACCATTTGTATATTGTAATCTCACGTCTTTTGGCAGCTTAAATGTATACCATTTTTCGAGAATTATTGATTTACTTCGAAAACTTAATATTATATTAAAAACAAAAGACTCACACGCAGTTTCTTGTTGCAATATCCCGGTGAATAATTCTTCGGTCGTGCAGAAATGCGATCCCTTGTACGATTGCAAAGCCATGGCCACAAGTCCCGATGCATCAACGCCTGAAATAAATAAAACTTTAAATTTAATTGCCTGTATTTTACATAAAAATTTGTAGCTATTAACCAATTGGTATAAAAAGTCTCAACAAGAGAAAAAGCTTCGTAAAACCATATTTTTTGACGTATAATAGAAAATTTTCGAATTGCTCTGAACCGCGGGTTCTGAGCAACGTGACGATTCATTGTGTAGAATAATGATAGTAGCTAAACACTAAATGAAAATGAACTTTAAAAAATCTCTCGGGACGTAAAATGGTGGAAAAATTGAAGTATAAATTCAGGGATTGTTTTCTTATCAGTCAGAAACTCTACATCATGAAATTATCGCGCAACTAGAATAAAGTGAATTCAAAAATGAATCAAAACACCTGGGTTTCTGTATAACAAGTACTTCTCTAGTGTTGAGGGAAAGACTCTGGTACCATTAGTAACGTTATCTTATATGTTTTCTCTGAAAAATAGATTTAAAAAATACTCTTTAGAACATTATTTCAAACTGTGCTGACTGAATTTATTCAAAGTTGAAAAGTCAAGAGCAGTGGAGTACCGTACACCCCGCATTGTGTGTGGGGGGGGGGGGAGGCAGGGACTCTAGGGGGCCCAAAGCTTAAATGACACAAAGTACGTATTTGGGCTTGGGGTGCAAAACCTGAGTTTTCAGGGTGGGGTGGGGGGCTAATATTCTCCGTTACGCCACTGGTCAAGAGTTTCGGATATAATTTGCTTTCACTCAAAAATCAATTCAGATTTAAAAAATATGGTATGTAACTAATACAAAACTTGACTGAACCAGGTACGAAACTAATGACTAGAATTTAGTTCTGCAAAAAGCGAAATTCCTTTTGAATTACTAGCCAGAGTTAATGTAAAAATATTTTTAAAAGAATTTGTTGCTCGTGGTGCGATTACTTATTTTTAAGTTTAAAAACCAACAGAACAGTGCCGATTTAAGCTCATTTCGGGCCCTGGGCGCAGAAGATCTACAGGCCCCCTTGGCACTGGAGGATCGAAATTTGTAACCAGAAAATCTGGTTAAGTCCGGCTTAGCCGTGCTCCCACCTCAAGCGCCCAATGGATAAACCAGCACTGCAACAGAGAAAAAATCAAGTGAAGCGCTTACGTGCAGATGGCCTTCAGCTAGCAAGCATTTGTGCAGAAATTTCTTGAGGTTGCCCTGGTTCAGATAAGGGTAGACTAGCATGGGGTGGTAGGGATCGTCCGTGCACAGGCCAATTAGAGGGAGGATGTGCTTGTTATTCAGACCCAACATCATCATCCCTTCGGCGGTCAGCAACGATATCTGGATGCTGGAAGCTTGATCTGTAAAATAAAATGGAATTCAGTGCTATTGAAGTGTATGTTTATCTGTATATATAAATTATCCTTGAAAGGATCTTGCATCTGGTTTAAATTGGATACCAGGGGTGGCTAACTTTTTTACATGGTAGATCCCCTTTTACCTGTTTAAATGTGTTCCCAGTAATTTTTTGTATCAATGGAAATTCATTTAGATCGAATGTAGGGGGTATGCTAAATTACTCTTACGCATAATATTATTATACATTTTTAATCAATTTATCTAAATTATCAAAAAATAGAAAAAATTTAAAAGATTTTATTTTAGTTTTGTTTGATGCACACAATTCCATTCTTTATTTGTGTGTATACTGTGTACAAACAATGGACTGAAAAAATCATATTTGCTGTTAGCATCATCGTCCTAATGGCAGATATGATTGGTTACCGTAAAATCCAGGGTATAACGCACACCCGTAAATACATATAACGTGCATATATACTTTCAAGCTGCATTTTTTTAAAAATTTTAGGTACATTCGCCATATAACGCTCCCCTCTATTTTACGAAGAAACCAGAAATGTACGTGTACAATGCTCTTATGTTTTGAAGTCATTTATTCTAAGTATCATCCCAAACTTTCGAAAAAAATAGGTATTCTTCTAGAA
>BMAO01027382.1:0-20507 GCA_019973975.1 Trichonephila clavata
CCTTTTTCCCTGTGACCCGACTAGAGGTGTGGGAGAGCTAAATGATCAACATGACAGGAGGAACTTCAATTATTTTATTTATCACTATATTCAACTTAGACACAAGCAACACTTTAATAAGATAACTTTAATCAATAATAGAACGGGAGAGAGACGAGATTGCGTTGGGAGAATATATTTAATCTTGCAGCTCTACTTTTAATATAACTTTATACAGAGCTTACGTATTTAATGTCTGCTTATTAGTTTAATTTACTAAACATCGGCTTGAATTAAGCTCACAGTACCTGAACTCTTGCAATTTTCTCTTATATTCTTCGTTGACTTTTAACACTTCCCAATAGTTAATATAATCAAGTTTTTTATATGACCACTACTGGCTTCTTACACTGTTTACGTATAAGTTTCACTGCCAATTTACTTCACTTCTAATCTATTCACAATTCAAAATCTCTCAAACCTCGCGAATAAAGTATATATATGTTAAAAATAATTTGCATGTTACGCCTTCTGCCCTTCGGAGAAAGTTGGTTGAAATTGCTGGCCTAAAAAAACTCCCCAGAGGTTGAGGGAAGGACGCGTATAGATCCGTACAATGTTATTTACTAAGTAGTAGCCTTTGATGTGTATAACTTAATATGATTATAAAACATATCATGATCTTCAAAAACCTACCTAATTTTAGTGTTATATATCTTTAATATTTCAAAATAGTAAAAAATATTGAAATTTTTTTAAGCAAAATTAATTTTTTTTCATTTTATTTTTTCAAAAACTATGATTTTTTAAAATTATGTTTGTATAAAAACAGCTACAGTGTAATAAAGATATATGTAACTTTATAATCAACTAATTGCTAGTAATTAGATATACTATTTTAGGAAAAATCACATACGCAACGTAAACTTAATTAATATTTCTTACATAAATGTTTCATTAACCGTATTTTTTTTAATTATATTAAATACCTAAAACTTTTACCTTTTCTGAACGAAACTTAAGCAATTCTTCAAAGAGCTCATTTGAAGTATGAAGTTTGTAAAATCATATTTTAAGGCATTGGTACAAGAGAAATAATTCTTTGCTCAACGGTTTAATCTTTTTTCTATTTTTTATCTGTGTAGTCCGTATTCTCTATAGTCCAGCTCATAAGTAAAACAAAGCACTTTTGTGTTAGCATGTTTTTATTCTTCTTTATTTTCATAACGTTATCTTTCAGTATAACAAAACAAATATCTTTTGCCATTACTGATTGGCTTACAACAGACTATTGTAGTAGCCAAAGCTAAAATATAGCTTACCTAGACACCTGATTTTAAATCTAAAATGCATTGTATGATTTTGTTGATACAATAACTAGCAGTGTATTGTTTTTGTTTCACCATTAAACTACTATGGAGCCATTATTAAGAGAACTTGATATATTAAATGAAATATAGAATGCAAAATTTGAAACGAACTAAACATATTTATAAAATTGTTACTGATTTTATGTTCTAATAATTACGTGTGTGTGTGTGTGTGTGTGTGTTGTGTGCGTGCGTGCGTGCGTGCGTGTGTGTGTGTGTGTGTGTGTGTGTGTGTGTGTGTGTGTGTGTGTGTGTGTGTGTGTGTGTGTGGTGTGTGTGTGTGTGTGTGTGTGTGTGTGTGTGTGTGTGTGTGTGTGTGTGTGTGTGTGTGTGTGTGTCGCTTGCTTGCGTGAACGTCTATTTTTCCTATTAATGTGTGCAATTTCTTGAAATCCTGAAGCAACTATAATATAATTCAGTGTCTAGAGAAATTAACTACTTATAAATATCAATCAAACCATTTAGCAGTCTACAGTTAATATATCGCTTTAAAATATATATATCACACAATTTTTAGTAAAAATGCTTTGTTAAGATTTTTAATGTACCAGAAATATATATTATTTTTAAAAGAAAGTTTTGCCCTCTAATTGGTAAAATGTTTCATTCTTATTGAAATACAATTTTTTTTTCAAAGAAAAAATACATTTCGAAAAAGACTAATAATTACGTATCTTTGTTCATAATATGTTAATTGTTTCATTTACACATTAATACTGTAACTAGTAAAATAAAATAATTACAAAATCTATAAAAATTCATATCACAGTAGTCGCTAACTAAGCATTCGATTTTAATTTCAATATTAATTGTTGGTGTTAAAATATTACAAAAATATTAGTAATGGTTCTTCCAGAAATAACATTCTAGAAAACTGACTCATTAAAAAAATTATTGAGCATAAGAGCAAAGATCATTTAATTTCACAGACATCATTAAAAATTTAATAAACAAATTTTTCTCTAGCTGTTAAGAATAAAATTTCCGCCGAAGAAAATCATTTGAACTGATCCAAAAGATTTGAATTTTGAGAAAGAATTACATTCCCTAAAAGCCGGAAACGAAGTAAAAGATTGAAATTTTGAGAACGCGCATTATTAAAGCTTGGTTGAAATCGACGTGAAGCGTTAACACAACTCAACTCTCTTCATTCTACAAAACACTGGGGATGATATGATGTTCTGATTGAACTTCGATTGTTCCCGAATTGCGTGTCAGTAAAGAATTTTGAATGATTTTTTTAAACGTAGATACGACGAAAGTTTCAGAACCAAATTGAGGGAATTTCTATGTTATTGATTTTTTCTTACCTGTTATATCTTGATTTTCAGTTATTCCATTATTGTTGAGACCGATTCTAACAGCGCTTATTGTGTTTTACTTTTTGCTTGGTATATTATTTCGATTTCGATTAATTTTCTTCTCTCGGGAGATAAATCTGATAAAAGATTTTGAAATTTAAACTTAGTAGATTGTTTCGGATATAATAACGACGCAACTTTATTTTTTAAAAAAAAGATGGAAAACTAAAACACAGGGAAAAGAATATCGATTATTTTATTCTGAGGAAGTTCCATTTGTTGAGCTAATGGAAAATTTTAGGTAATTGAGTTCAGATATGGAGAATAAATGTTAAATGAATTTTTTTTGATGAACTACACCCCTTTAAGATAAAGGTATGTGTAATAGTTTAGTTTACTCTTATTTAAGTAACAAAATTTAATAACATTTTAAGGTAGTACGTGAGAGTTATATTATAACGTCGCATTCTAAAGCTGCATTAGAGTATTCGAAACGGAACTTGTAATTTTGAACCGTGGTCACACAGATAACAAGGACGACACCTGAGCTGGCATGGGCAACCTATGGCATGGGCAACTATGCTTTTAAAATCTCCCAGCTGTGCATCTCATATGCGCATATCGCACTTACCTTTGTCTCATTGGCGTCGAAATTTTAGTCGTTTGCACATCTCTTTCCAAATTATATTCCTTCCAGTTTTCATGATAGTAGCTCGATATCTTTTGGATGTATATATTTTTTGTGACAGAGTGTATATATAAGACTCAAAGCTTTTGTCTTAGATAAATTTTTATAATATGGAGGTTTGGAAATATTGAAAAATATCCTTCTGGATTTTCAGATCTCTTTTAATAACATGAATTACATTTTTGTGCATTAAACTATGAAAATGGACTTAATAATAATTTTGCTTGCTACAATAATAATAATATATGAAACATAATACTCACTAAACTTTAATTTTACGGTATTTCTTATACTCGAAATGTTTGTCAAGATTGTTAAATAAGCTGAAATTTTATAAATCTTTGTAACTTTACTTTAAAATACAGTTATAAATTGACATCAAAAAATTTCCATGTAACTTAATTTGATTTAAATGCGTAAATTATAATTTTTTCTATAACTTTCTATTAATGTCTTTCTGTATCTTCCGTGTTTAAGCATTTCAAATTCCCATTGTTAATGCGGTTTTTTTCCCATTCCATATGTAATATATTTTTATCTTATTGTTTCCTTCACTTATTTCTTTATGTTATAAATGAAATGTAACTTGGAAATACACTATTGATACTGTAAAAAAATACTGAATACATTATTACATGCTCTTTTTATTCAAATAAGAATACAAAAGTATAAAACTATGAATAACACATTTATCAATTTATAAATGTACGCGAATTGATATTATATCGCACTTATAATGCACATTTGCGATGATTTCTTTTAATAAACACTAAAAGTTTAATTTTCATGAAAATCAACACAATGTATAACCATCAACGAAAAAATAACATTGTTTACTAGTATAAAACACTGTTATAATAGTTTTCGTGCTATAAGCAAATAAATCAGGTACAAAAAAAATAACGTTGCTTAAATTAACGGAAATAAATAGTTAAGGAGCTAAACAACAGCAGAATTAGATTGCGGACTTCTTTGAGAATTCCCTGCTAAGGGATTCCCAAAACACAGCGTCACATGTCACAATAATTGAATAAAGAAAACGTTCTGCCATCTTTAAAGACGTGAGTGGGAATGAAAATTCTTTATTTATGTTCATTTGTAGGGCTCAGTGTATAATTTATTTGTTTTTCTTATCAAGAAGGTAAATACTGTTCTGTTTTTTAAGCAAATTGATTAAAATGATTCAACATTTTATAATACGAATGCAAGGACTAAATTTATATATTTCTCTAATCATTATTACACAACTAGTATTAAGTAAAAAAAGTTATGAATGTATTAATTATTGACAATCTTCGATGTAAGTTTTCATCATATAAATATGAAGTGAGAGAGAGAGATAATAAAGTTACACAACAAAGCAACTCGATGACTATTGGTCACGGAACCCTTAATATTGAACCTCTGTCAAGTTGCTAAGATAAAAATGAACTGCCTCAACCCCTCCCCATTCTCCTAATTACAACACCACATCAATGGGAGGACATTGAGCTTCGACAAATTTATCGTGCATCATATAAACGTGTAGTGCTTAGATTGCAATGTATAGCATATTTAAGCAACTATGAAAACTATTTTTGGAAAACAAACGAAAAGAGATGTGTATGTGCTTATCAAAGCCTCACATGTAACGTTCCATTTAAGTAGTAAACGTATGATTTTTTTAAAATTATTTGTTGGCTTTCTTATCTTAATTTTACTTGAGAATTACTTTATTAGTTGTATTTTAAATCTTATGGATATATTTCTGTTTTTTAATTATTTATTATTCAAAAAATAATCTTTAGTATTTATTTTTTATCTAAAAAATATCCTGAAGTTTTTAAATCACAAGTAAGTTTTAATACCAGAAACAAACGGAATAGTTAACTTAAAATTCGCCTTCACATTTATTCTAGATATCATATATTTTGAAATATTGCAAAGTACTTACATTGATCTAACTACGTTTTAATGAAACCTTTTTATCAAATCATTTCCTTTAATATGCTATGTTCACTAAATTCCATGTATTCGGCATATTATTTAAAATCCAAAAGTAATCAAGGCCTGTTATACTATAAAAAAATTCGCCAAAAATTATTGGTAAAGTTGGAAATTGAAAAGAAAAAAAGACGATAAGAAGAAAATTGGTTGCAATTTTTAAGGTATGTTTTAAGCTAAAGAAAGTAATTTTAGTTTGAGTGAGAAAAACTATTGGTTTTTTTCATCATAAATAAGAATAGATAAGAAGTGAGGATGAGATAGAGTCAGATAAAGGAGCGTTTCTAATTTGGTATGGGACATATCTGTAGATTTTTTATATATATAAATCAATATTGCTGTAATGCAAAGAAAGGGAAATATCGTATATTTAATGAAAGAAAACGCATAAAAGGGTTTGAATTGGTGCTAGCTTTCACTTCTTCAGAACTGAATGAATTGAAGTACGTTAGTTAAAGTACTATGATAACAATGTAACACAATTTCTTAACTTTAACCTTTAATATAGTTCCTGTATCTCTATTCTTGCTAATACAATATCTATTCTTAAAATGCTACTATCGAAGGAGAAGATAAGTTTCCTTTAAAGTAGACATTGATTTTCAGAGAGACCAATTAAACTGAGTGCCGCCCTTAATACTCCACTGAAAAGTTGTCCTTGCGTTGGAAAAAAAAATATTTATATTTCTCATCATTTTTAAAAATGTTTTAAAAACACAGATGTAAATTTAAAACAAAATTTCCGTAAAGTATCACATTATATATGAATAAAAAATATTTTATCCTGTAAAAAAAGTTATAATTTAAGAGCAAAAAGTTTGTAAGGTTGGCCTATTAACGATGTTTTTCCTTTCTAACTCGGATTTTCTACCGTCCAGTCAAACTGGCACTTTAATATGAAAACAGCTCTGCACCACAAAAAGAACTTCAATGCCGAATAATGTATAAACATTCGAAGAAGTAAAAGATTATATATAATAGCTGATAACTGCAGATAATGGTCATACTTATGAGCAATATTGCCACAGTAATTCGTGACAGAGCCATAATATTGTAGCGACTTTAACGGTTAAAAATTAAGGAGTATTTATTTTGACAAGTCCAGGGGGTTACATCTCATTCAAAAAAGAACAAATTGATTCTTACTCATTAGCTTGTATTAACTGAATATTATGGTATCATCTCTTGAGTTTAAGGAACCCGACTACCCTAAAATAAGGAATTTTGCCAAAATTTGACAATTTTTAATAGTTTTTTTTATATGCCATACTATTAAAATTATAAAAATATTAAATTTATTATTTTCCATTCACTAGAACAAAAACTACAAGCGTTTTAGCAAAAGCAGATGCCACGGCTTTCGGCAAAATGTCATAATTTAAAATGTGTTTTACTCGAATTTTTTTTTTTGTAAATTCTCAAACGGGGACAGCGATTGCTCAAAAAGTTTCGAAAATAATTAACTGAACTTTTTGTGTATGTTCTGTATAATAGTAGAAGTGTTTTAACCTTCAGATTTATCAATTATAGTTTTATTAAAAAATTTAAAAGTCCCTTTTGGGAATAAAATTACTGCTATTTTAAGCAATTTCATATAATAACTAAAATTAAGGGCTCTTATTTTTGTAAAAATTAAAATATCTCTTACCCTGAAGGTCATTTTAAAAATGAAGAATATAGCAACACATCAGAATTGAAAAATTGAAAATTTGTTTATAAACTTTTGGTACAGAATGGGCCCCGTTTATGTAATTTTTTAACCATTTTTTGCCATTTACGTTATAATATAGTTTATTTTTATTTTCTTAATTTTAGCATATTTTTCATAAAATGTACTAAATAAATCAAAAAACCTCAAAAAAATTCCCGTATCTCCCCTTTTTTTTTAAAAAAAAAAGTTGTCGCAAGTAGTCGGATACCTTAAATTAATAAATGTAATTTTTTTGTATTTCTGACTGTCATCATCGAGTTTGATTAAAGGGATTTTGCAACCTGCTGCTTTCGGATACACTTCGAAACTCAATCATCAGTAAAATCTCCACCTCAACCAACATGAGGTGGAGGTACCGTGACAGGTTTAGAGAATTAAACCAAGTATTTACTGCAAATGAAACGAATAAGTTTTATCTTCGGTCCATGTGTTATATTCTCGAATTAAATGCTATCCTTTTTACATGTTCATTTCTAAATTTGCCTAAAAAATCCTATCAGTTTATCATAAAAGAAATTAAGATTAATAAAATAATATTATAGAATTTTTATTAACAATTTATGTACACTAATTTTAATATGTTCTATGGAACTTTTAAAGTGAACTTTAGAACTAAATTGAAGTTTATTTTCATCGAAAAATATTTCATTTAACAATTATCTATGCATAGATAGTTTTTCAATTCTTTACTCTTAGGGTTTACACTCTCCCTATATACAATTATTTATTTATATATGTATATCTTGTTCAAATCTTCAATAGTTAATAAAATACTTTCTATTCATCCATTCAAGTTCAAACACATTTTTGTAAACTTGTAGTGAGTGACACTTGATGTTAATATAGTTTTTTCAAGTATTAATTCATTACTTAAATTAAAAAAATGAATAAATAGTAATAAACCAAAATAATAGCCCAGCAGCATATATAGAAAGGAAAATCATTCTTGTGTTCCTGTAGCACATTGGACTTCCAATCCGAAGACCATGGGATCGTATCCCACCTGAAATGGCCTAAGTTCTGAGAATGTAGTTTCTTTTTTACTATACTATTTTATTAGAATAATTTAATTTAAATAATTAATAAATATAGCAAACCAAAAATAGACCAACACCATATATAGGAAGGAAAATGAAAAATTGCAAAGTTAATCTCTTTGTATTTTGTAAACTTAATATTGTGTATGTAAAATTTATGTAAAACATATATAAATATTTATATTAATTGTAACTATTTAATAAAAAATAAATTTAAAAAATTTCCTTTCTTGACCTAAGTAGGAATCGTCTTAATTTTTTAAATTACTTGTTTTTACATAAATTTTAATTCATTAGTTGTTAATTAAATTCTTTTACATAACATAAAGAATTCTCATTGGCCAACAAATGAAAGGTAAATTAAATTGCTAATCGACAAAATTTTCAATTCACCAACTCAGATTTGTCATTGTGTGGCACAACTCTTCTAAAATTTAATAGAATTTATCGGGGTAAATTCTTCAGTTAAATCAACGATAAAACAATCCATTTAGAAAATGCCCTTTTCTGCCTTGAACATGCTTATTTGGAAATGTAGCATCTCAAGAGATTGTATAATTTGTTAAAAGATAACCGCGGAAAACTGCTGAACGTCTGTGTTTGTTGAATGAACAAGTTTCAAGTATTCAGACGGAAAAAGATCCGTTAATTAAATCATTTATCAAAGCTTGAAACGTTTAGTTCTTTAAAAATAGATTTGATAATGATACATTCTATTCATACTTCGAAAGACCAGACAGAGATTTTTCCTCTTTATTTCAATACGTTCACACAGCAAAAGACAGTATGTTCAGTAAATAAACTTCAGCAAATGCGGAAAGTTAGTTTTTTAGAAAATTTACCATTGTTAGATAAATTGAAAGGAATTGATTACAATGAATAAATTGAAATAAATTTTTAAAATGCTATATTACGAGTTTGTGTATAAAATATTTAAAACAGTGTAAATAATCTATATATGGTTGTGTAATATGTGATATTTTATGTTGTATTTATTTTATTTAAAATTGTAATATACGAAAAACGCCGTTCTGTACATTATAATGGCGATTCAATGGGAACTTGCGAAATCTTAGTGATAGAGCTAATTTGGCATCATTTTTGGTGACCTGGTGGTCATGTTGGCGAGTACATGATTATATGGATTCTTCTGGAAACTACTGTAAAAATCTACTAATATCGCGATCTAAGATGCAAGAGGATTTTTCGAGAAGAATCTGTGAAACCTATAAATAAGAAGTCGGTCACCTAAACTGAGTTAGCCTTATTTTGACCGTTAAAGAGTGGTATTGACTTCAAAGTGAAGAGTCGATCAGCGATTAGTTATTACTTTGTCTGCTGTGTAGGACAAGCGATTGCTTGTGAACATATTTGTTTTTTAGACACTGATAGTTGTGTCTGAACACTGTAGAAGGTGTGAAGGCCTTCTGAGATTCATTAAGCGAATTTGAACACTGTATCCTGTATTACAAGGATTGTTTTTCGACAATACATTTCCATCGCTCCTGAAGAACTGCATTGCTCTTTGCGACTGATTTGCATTAAATCCTTGAATCCCGGATCTAAGTAATAATACTTTATGTAGAATAAATTGATTTTAATTTTATATGGGGGAACTGCAACTCAAACAATATGTAGACGTTGAAAATGCCTCTCTATCAAATCACTGTAAGATTAGATGCTTGGAGGGATATTAAAATGGCTGCGTAAGGTTGTCTGTTAAAGATAAACTGTAAGACTATATGCAAAAATTACTTTATATGTGACGAAAAGAATGTAAAACACCTATTACATACGCATTTTTTAAGTAAGTTGCTTACGAAACACAAATGTATATTGAGTTCTAAAACTTTTATTTTATGTTGTTATTTTTTAATTATTTTCTAATTGAATTGTACTGAGGTTTACGTCACAGCTTATGAATGGCAATTTAGATCCCTTCTTTGACATGTGTGCAGTAGACTAGTTGCTTGTGTATTTTGAGTAATGTACCACAAATTCACTTAAGCTGTGTTTTCTTTTTTTCTCTGTGTACTACGCCCTGCGCATGTATAATTTCCGAACTAACATTATTAAGTGCTTCCAAAAGGTCCTGGAAAGCAGAACCCCTCCTTGTAGAAGTTTGTAACATTAACTCCTTCCCGCTTTTTTCTTAGCTGAGCTCGAGCATGTGAAATGTACCATCCAGGCTCACCCCGAGTGAAGCTCGGGCACTGGGAAAATTTAAACTGTGCCAATCGGTCTTTCCCGAATTATTTCACATGCGCTTTTTATGGTTTCGCCTAAGTTAAAATTACCACTCGGTGCAATTTTCTGCAAAAAGTGAACATCCTTCTGCTAGCCTCCCCCCCCCCTTCATTCTTGTCTAAAAGATACTTTGTTGACTACATTCCCCCAACCGAGAAGAATACTAATCCAACACAATAATGTATTAGTTGCTGCTGAAATGGAGACAGTAAAGAGAAGGTAAAAAAAAACAAGATTCTCTACTGTCCAGATTACGATGTTCGCTTATGTGCAGTACCGTGTTTTCGAATTCATCATGCACGATTAAATTTTGATTAATAATTTCATAATTATTTATGTAAATGCAAAAAATGTGAATGAAATTTTTAATTCAAGATAAAAGTTAGAGATCATAAGCTTTGTATTTATAAGTGGGAATTGACTACGAATTATATTGATTTCTGTCGTATAGAAAGCCAACTTTATAGGTAAATTACTCATTCATTTGAATAGAATTTTTACCTTAAGTTTAGGAAATTTTGCATGCGAATGATGTCCTTATGTTTAAAAAGATATGTATGCTTGAAAATAAGCATTGAAAAATTTGATATTCTTTGAAATGAGCATGGTAGGGGTTAATGCTATGACAGTAAAATATTAGTGGATAGGAAAATAAAATTTCCATTGGTGCTGGTGGTGGAAGTGTAATTAACTCGCATCTCAAAAGCAATTTTAAATTTCTTCGTTTATTTTCAAGATGAAAGGAAAATTTAAATGGAGCGCAGTATTTCGAATATTAATTTTTTTGAGAGGGACATATGAAAATAAAAGTTTTATTTTATTAGAAGGGATGTGCTAAAAATTTCAGTATACACCTGTCTAGGTGTTTAAATCTCTGTAATTTATACCCCTGATATATACATATATGAAAATTGCAACATACAGTAAACCTTATAACATCAATTACAGTAATACATACGGTAATCTACAGTGGCAACACCACTGGTGTGCGAGGGTGGAGTGTAATAACTAAATATTTACTTAAAATTCTAATAGTTTGTATATTTTTATCTAAATCAGAATTGCGAATACCCTTCGGAGTAGTATGATGATGGATTGGAGAAAACATTACATTTTTATAGTGCGTGTTCAGAATATTTTTGCTTTTGTTTAAAACGATGTTCTACAGAAAAGTAAACTATACGGAATAATAATAATGTTGCTAAATGATAACAAATAAATTAACAATTTAATTAGTTCATGGGACCACAACCCTGTTTAGGAACACAAGACGCATTAAACCCTATATTTTGACAAATTTTATTCGTGCGATTCCATGAACACCTTAATAACGTGCACATGCCTTACTGAGTAATTAAAACTTACAATTACATTATTTCAAAAAATAGCTAATATTTCCATTTACTTGAGCATGTGGTTATATTTTTTCTATTACCTTTCCTTGTTTTTTTCCTTATTTTTGAATATAGAAAGTTATAAACCTCTCATGATTTTAGCACCTGAGCGAAGAATTTCTTTCTCGTGATGTTAAAGTAACTTAAATAAACGATGATTTGATCTATATCCAGAATTTTCAATTGCCACGACAACAGCATCACAATTCACAAAGTGAATACGTATAATGTCTTATTTGTAGATGAGAGTCGGTAAAGTAACTGTAAAGTAACTGTAAAGTAGAGTAACTGTAAAGCTTTTTGATTTTCAAAAAGCTTTACAGTTAAGTTTTTAAACTTTTTAATCTACCAGTACATATGTGACTTGAGCATTTAAGTTAAGCACAATGCACACTAAAAGAATTGTAGTTTGTTATACTGTGATGTGGTCGTTTTTTTAGCTGGCATTGTTTTGTCCTTAAGTTCAAAGCAACAATACTCGACCTGCAGCTCGTGGGTCGCATGTGCCCCAACGAGCCTTTTTAAGTGGTCCGGTCATAACCCATTGCTCTGAGGAATTCTTTTATGAAAGACAATGCATTAAAAATTTGGTGGGAAGTTCTTTGACAAGAAATTAATTATATCATTTTTACTTTTTTTCTGTCGATGCCGTACGGCTGCGAATTGATAATATTTTTCTATTTGTTACAGTTATGGTTAGTGGTAACAGACAACAGTGGAGTAGCGACAATTTTTCATACCTTGCAAGAGAAAAATATTCGAATGATTTGGAGGTTGACTGTTTTGTAGTGAAAAACAAACAGGGATCATTACTTGTTTGATTTGTCACGAAAGCGCTGTATTTAAAAAGTACCAATAAACAGGAGTCATTCAATGACACTTTTCCTCTTTCAAATGATGATAAATAGGTTTTCTTTGATATTTTTTGCAAAAGCAACAAACTGTTTTGTCAGTGTTAATGTCACAGTAGTAACATAGACATCCTAACAGGTTGGTTATATTATTGGTAATCATATGAAACCATTTACTGATACAAAAATTGTGAAGGAGTGTTTCTTAATTCTTTTAATTTAGTGTTAGTGACAAAAATTAAAAATATAAAAAACAATAATTAAAAAAAGCAAAGCAAGAGCTATAATATTTTGATCCATTTTCCATATTTTAAATTTCCAATGTTATCTTGGTCTTAAAGTATCCCCTCTCCGTTTAACCTCATGTCGCGGCAGCGTAAAGTATCTGATATATGCATGCGGCCCAGCAAAAAAAAAGGTAGTGTACCCCTGGTTTAAAGGTTCATCTTCCAAGATGGCGTGTCGGGTATAATTTAATACTAGATATTCCATAATACCCTACACATTCTACTCTGACACATCACTTGTAATAGATTTCATGCCATTAACTAATGAATTAGAAACAAAGGCGCTGAATGTATCTTCTGTAATGGAAAATTATCCGAAGGTCAAAACGAAGAATTTGGATTCAATGCTTCAGCTGTTTTCTGAAAGTTCGTCTTAACTCTACTGGTCTGTGACTTTTCCTAATAAATTCAAAACAGAAATGACATTTACATATTGTTAAATGTATGGCTTTTATAGTTAAAACCACTCGTTTTATGAAGTCTTAATTAGTTTTTCCCATGGTTTAAACCACCTATTCCATATTACCCGACTATGCCATAATACCCTCCATTTATCATTTTTTTAAAAAATGATTTTTTTAACAACAAAATAAATATTATAGTGCTTGACCAGTGATAAATCCTTACAATCGTTTATATTACATATCCTTGATGATGATTTGGGAGATTTTTTTCTTAGTAAAAATCTGTTAAGTTATTTTTAGAAATGTAAATGGTACTCCGTAATACCCGACTCTAAAATATATTGTCTTAAAATTTAGAAAAAGTTAACATTTTAAATAATGATAAATTTGAAAAAAAACTTTTATTTTTACTTGATTCTATAAATTATTTTCAAATTGTAATGGGAAATCGGTTGAGCTATAATTATTAAATATTTTTTTTAAGTTACGGAGAATTAAAATATTAAATTTGGCATTCAACTGCAAATACCCCTGATTAATCCACTACAAGCTCATGTAAAAAAACCTTGTTTTAGAAGAAAAAAATCCTCTAAATTTTTGAAATGTAAAGATTGAAATATATATTTTAAAATTGTATAACGCAAAAGAAAATTACATATTTATAAACTATGTTTACAAATACTCCCTTTCCCCCAAAAAAATCATATTCTTTCAATTTTAAGCGACTTTACAGATCATTATGTTTACATAAGTTTTGATTACTTAGAAAAATTTATGTGTTAAGTTACTATTGAATTCACCATTATATTCTTCTCGTTAAATTTGATACATAATAAATGCTAAGAGCTAGTATATAACATAACGACATTCCCTTTAGTACAAGGTATAAAAAAGATACATACTAGTTTCAAAACAAGCAAATATTTAAATAACATCTAGCTTAATAAGAAATTTATCTAATTAGAATTTATTATCCCTGCAAGCAGCTGCTTCGTCATCATTTACTTGAGTTCTTCATGTGTCTTCACCACAACAATATATTTCTTCATCACCAGTTTTATTTGGCAAAAACTAGAGAAAATATCCATCAACATCCATCAAATGTTCATTAGAGTCGAGAGGAGTTCATGCGTTGACACATTCGCTTCAACAAACCTTTAACATTAGAAAAAAATGAAGCTCTGCGTAAAAGAACTATTTTTTGAAACAATATAAACTTTATGGAAGTTTAAAAAAGTTACTTTTGCAAGGAATTTCACTTTAAATTTTGAAATTGTACATTATCGTGCATGGACAGTGAGAGTGTTGAAGTGTTAGTGTACGGACAGTGTTTCGTACATGCATGTGACTTTTTGAGTATATTAGAAAGAGATTAGAATTTCTTTATGTGAGTACATCCTTTTCCTTACTCACTTATATATTCATATTTTAATGTAAAACTTGTTTTCTTATGAATTTTATTTTTTTAAATTTAATAAGGGGAACTTTCCTGGAGAGTATGACTTCTAGTTTTTTCAAACAATTATTTTTCTGAAGTTGTTTTACATATACCGTATTTATTCAAATCTAAGCCACTAATTTTTTTCAATGTTAATACTCCTGAAAATAGAGTACGGTTTAGAATCGGCGAAGAAATTCGTTGGATGGGGGAAATTAAACATAGTACTGACAGCTACAGGAGATTCATTTCTATGTTTAAAAGTTTTTAATGCTGGTAAAATAGATAAATTATTCATTTCTTACTAGTTCTCACCCTATTTTTTTTAATTTTTTAAATATAGGATATCGATAAACCATTTTGCGCTCTTTGGTATATTTTTACAAAAACGCGTTGAGAATTTGATGTGAGGCTTAGAATCGAGGGAGGCTTAGGTTCGAATAAATACGGTATTTTGCTTGAAAAGTTCCTTAAATGAAGGGGGGAAGTTATAAATAAGTTTTCAACCTCTGGTGTTTATATTTATTAATGAAAACAGGAATATCCTTTAGAACTATTTTAGAAATATTGTATTACGTGAATAGTGAATTCTCATAGTGGGATGTAAGGCATTGCCTGAAAAATCTTATCTTTAAAACAAGAGGGTATTTTTCTCTCTTTTTTTAAACTGAATTAAAAGAATATTACATTTTGATTCATCTTTTTTTATTTATTCTTAAACCAAGTTGGATAAATCTTCATCGATCGGTATAAACATTTCTTATCCATAATTCTCTTAGTGTATTTTTATTGTTAGATATATTGTCAAAATGTGTAATAACTTTAAACATAAATTAAGACTTTTATTGGATGGGGGGAGCAGGTGAAGGAATACGAATTGTGATATCGTTCTCAAGCACTAGTTTACAAGGGATTCTTTCCATTCAAAAAATAAGCTGTTGTGATTTTTTTCATATTATATCTCTTATATAAAGACTATTTCTTTTCGTTTATTTTAAAACTCATTAGGTTTTTTTTAAATTTTGCATTTGAATAGATTATATGCAGTAGCTAAATAAAACAACAATTTTGTATGAAATATAACTGTTTAAAGGTCATTTCTCTTAAGTACATTTCCAATACATTTATATATTGGATTTTATGTTCTTATTTTATTTGAACTATAAGGTTAAGTAAGACATCCGACTAGGTACGAAGACAATTTTTTTTAAAAAGAGATTTTCAGATGAACTTTATTGTTTTAAAGAAGCATAATTTATTAAATAAATAATATGTATCGCCCCTTTTTTTTGAAAAAAATATTATTTTTTTATATATAAAATTTCAGCACAATTTTCAATATTAAGAGAAACAGCATAAAAAAATGTACATTCGGAATAATGTAATTTTAGTTTCATTGATATATTTCTTGGTCCATCTGAAGTGTCACGAACAGCACGGTAAAAATATTTTAAGAAATAAATATTTTATAAGCATTCAAATTTGACATTAATGGTTTTTTGTCAAAACTACTTTAATTATTAAGCTAAAAATGGCAGTAAAATGTTACTAAATGTAACTATGATAAGACATGCGGTTTGTTACACACTGCAGGGCTTATAAATAAGTGCTACAAGTTTCATTGAATTGTATTGATTTTTTTGGAGATATACCATTTTTTCATGCACAATTTACAGTGAAAGTTTCATTCTTCATGAAGCACGTTAAGAAATATTATTATAAGTTATATAAAGTAAATATTATAAAAACAACAAAAAATTATCTAGTTTTATATATTATTCCTTCTTCTTCTTCCTCAACACTTATGTTCCTTTTTTTCCTAATGGATTTAACATCTAGCTCCTAAAGAAACATATTTTCACCCCCAAAGAGATACCTTAAGTTCTTTTCAATCTGAAATTCATTTAAAAATCATTCCCTATTATTTCTTTCTAACCAATGTAGCATAAAAGTTTTTATCTTAAATGTTACCTCACATAATGTAGCAAATATGTTTATTTAGTTATTCTTATTCATTGAAAAACAACAATTAACGAAATCCAGCATTACTATATCATTCCATCTAACTACATTTACAGAGTCCCTGTGGAATCCCTCTGATTTGTTTTATTAAAATGGACAGGATCGCCCAGAGACTGAAAAGAGAAGATCAAATTAAGAATATCACTCTTTTATTCATCAGACGTACGCACAACTCATGGCTTGAGAAAAGAATAACAAAAATTAATTGTTCCTTTTCGTCAGTGTTTCCCAAAGTGTGGTACGCGTAACCCCAAGGATACGGGGAAAGTTTCCGGGGGGAGAGGGTACGCGTTGCACTGGAGTTGGTGGGGTATGTAGTTCATCGTGCTTAGATGCACCTAATTCTAGCGTCTAAAAATATTGAATGGATAAGATATCCGTTTAACATTAACAAAACATCCATGCCAGAAGATCTGTTGCAAGAGGAAGAAAAGCAATTGTTGGAATTGGCTTCAGACAAATTCTCGAAAAATAAATATCAGAAGCATACTTTTTAATATCATTCTGGTTGTAAATGTAACGTGTATCCGGTTTTAATAGAAAA
The DNA here is from genome assembly GCA_019973975.1 of Trichonephila clavata. NCBI lineage: Eukaryota > Metazoa > Arthropoda > Arachnida > Araneae > Nephilidae > Trichonephila > Trichonephila clavata. Next base: position 17,257 of record BMAO01027382.1, read on the forward strand.
GGTTCTGAAATACATCTTGCCTTTTACAACGTAACATATGTTGATTTTCAACATTTATAGTCATTAAGTCGAAAAAAGGAACAGACTATTGGGTGTGGAACTGCATCTCAGATTCAAATTAACAACAAGGGATCCAAATGATGACGATCTGTCATCTCATCTTTACAATTTTAGCCCTTTCATTAATCCAAATAAATGTTATTTAAAATATAACTTTTATTTATAATTTATTATAAATAATTTTATTTCTCTTTTCTTATTATTTTGTATATGTCACAAAAAAGAAAAATATTTTAATTGATATTAAAATACATCCATTTTTTTTGACGAGGGCTACTCAGCCTTACCATAATTTAGAAGGGTTAAACATGTATCAAAATTTTGTGAAACACCCTTTTAGTTGAAACGAATACATTAATTTTAAATAAGGAATAAAATGCTCAAGTTGTTAAAATTAATCTAAATATAAGTTATGTAGGTTTAATTTAACCATTATGAAAGTTTTCAACTTCAAAAAAGTAATGAATTAAAACTGAAATATTTTCTTACACATACCATTATTCTATCTTCTTCCATAGTTTATCCATCTAATCTAGACAACTATACCTGGTCTCGATAGAGAGCTTAGCAAACAATCTTAAAAATAAAACTAGTGCAGTTTATTTTAAACTCCAGCTGAAATTTCACCTTTTGGAAAATAAACGTAGGATAGAAAGAACTGAATATAAATTTATACAAAGTGTGAAAACAAAGGTAACCTCACACATTTAAAAACTGCAGTTTCTCTTTCAAAGAAATTAACTAAATTTGTAATTTGCATCGATAATTGTTCATATACTTTAATTAGAATATTTTCATTTGCTTCGTTTAAAGCAATACTACATGAAATATTCAACATTTTAATACGTATTTTTCACAAGAAAAAGAAAAGAATGACCTGCTTAAAATCTACATTGTACTGAAGTTTTGCACACCAGTTTAATTAATAACAACTGATGGGAGACTTCAAGCTGTTTTAATCAAGATTTATGATGATCTTTCCTATAGCGGTAGCTCGCTCCAGCACTTTGACGTTATATATCTTATTGGCAGCAAACCCAGTTTTTCCTTCCAAAGCAAACATGTTTCTTCTTGTATCACTAGATCACGATATCCATTTTCAGAGGATCCCATCGCATATTGACATTTACGGCATTGAAGTGGCGAACAAATTATCAGATGAGGGCTGCACCCTCGTCTTCCACCCTTTCCTTTCTGGAATTACACTAGCTGAAAAATTACAAAATATGTTGGAGAGTGAACGGTCTCTCTCACTCATCATTAGTATGAGGGTGAAAGGAAGGATCTGGCTCTAAACTCGAGTTTTTCAAAGGCTTACAGACTACATTCTCATGTATCCCAATGGTCACAGCAAATACCTCTTGTTCTGTTGCAGAGAACAAAAAAAAAATTCTCCATATGTGCCAAGCAGCATCCGCAGGATTGTCTAAAGCCTATCAAGTTGTATAGATCTCGCTAGAAAAGATATCTATACAGATTCTCTTCTTGTGCTGGATTCTTTAAGAGTCAATGGTCTAAAGCAGTGCTTCTCAAAGCTTCAACATTCGCGACCCAATATTCCATCATAATTTTCTTCGCGCCCCTTTATACAATAACAATATATTAAATTCAATAATACTAAACTTTGACGCAAAAAATACGACATGACTTATATCTGTTAAGTGCCACCGGCGTATATAAACGTGTCGTTCAGCCAAAGCGTTAATTCCCCGGATGTATATATACGTCTTTCCAAAGTACGATCTTTTCTGTGCACAGATATCCATAAACTTATTCCAAAGACTTTGGAATGCAATAAAAGGACCTTGACAATGTTTGTGAAGGATTTACTTATTTCAGATTATTTGTTTCAATATTCCTCCCCCACCCCCAATACAACACATGCGTGCGCCTTCGCGGAAAACGGTTGGCATTTGAAAGCGAATCGCTTAACTTTTAATCGGTAGTTAAGGGATTAATAATAAGCTGTACAAATTAACAAGATAAGTGTTAATTTTTGTATATAATTTTATATATGAATATCCTACGGGGCACTGATAATTATTAAACTTGTTCTTAACTTGGTAATTTTAAATTAAGTATAAGGTACATTGTGCAGCACTGATGCATTTATAAGTGTAATATATCGGTTTAAATGTGTATTTTATTTTTTATTATGTCAGAATGTATTTTGTTTGTTTACTTTCAGTAAATTAACCTTTTTTAAATAATATTTTGTTTTCTACTTTTCACTAGGCTCGCGCCCCCCGAGGGGGCCGCGCCCCACAGTTTGAGAAACGCTAGTCTAAAGGACCTTGTCTGACTTCGGAGGAAAGAATAACGAATTATGTAATCATCAATAGTTAATAGAACTTTTTTTAAAAGTGTATTTATAAGTAATGAAATAATTACAATATTAAAGCCGTAGAACACATTAACAACTTGAAGTTATAAACTGAACTTTGCATTCAATAAATTAGTAAAACTTGCCATGAACGTCACGACTTCTTGTGCCCAGCCAGGTTAAGAAAAATAGAGTTCCATTCTCATTCTATAATAGATTTCTTCATTTATTCCTCAAATATTCTCATATATCTCTGATATGTTTTGGTACCAGAATCAGTTTGTCTAACTCATTCCAGATTTACTCACTTGGTCAAAGATTTGGTGATTATAATGATGAATGTAGAGCCAGAGCAGCCAGAAGCTAATACAGAAAATAATAAGCTATACGGGACCAACAAATATCATATCGTAAAATGGGGTAAAATGAAGAGCGAGGGATTAAGTGGAATAAAAAATAATACAGAGTCATAGGAGGATGTCAATATAACGGTGGAGTACAAAATTTCAATAAAGCAGGGTTTCACAAACTGTGGAGTGCGCCCCCATAAGTATGAGAAATGCCTATATGTGAGCCGTGAACATTTTGAAAAGTGGAAAATAAAATATTTAAAATAAATATTAATTTACTGAATTAAAGCAAATTAAAATACATTCTGACATAATACAAATTAAATACACATTTGCACTGATATACGAGGGATGATCAGAAAAAAAGGTTACAAGTCGCAGCATTTGAAAGCTACATATTGTGGAGAAATTTTGCTGCCCCAGAGTGGAGATAAATGACGCTGCTTGTCATACTGCTGGTTTGCGGGTTGGTAGTGAAAGTTGGCATACGGTTCAGGACGACTGAAATGGCAAGATGC
>BMAO01027383.1:0-12500 GCA_019973975.1 Trichonephila clavata
GCGATATTGAAAAAGTACTGGGATTTCCACTAACGCCGATACCAGCATCGATATGTCATGCAGATGGTAGTATTTGGAAAACAGATAAAGCACAATTAATTAAAGTTTTCGAGGAAAAAAGTTAGCAAAGCCAATCAGAAATCCTTATTTTTTAATATTAGCATTTTAGATGGTTTCTTCATGTTACACCTCATGAAGGAAGTACCGCAAACTTTCGATGGCATATCAAAAAAATTCTTTAAAATGATTTCACAGTTTAAATCATGTTGCATTGATATTGTGTTTGATTGGTATTTCACACCTTCCATAAAAGATTGTGAGCGTTGAAGTCCTTGTCTTTGTAAAATTTATGCTGTCACCTAATAACAAGTTAACCTCATTAAATTTAGTAAAATCAGTTAAATCTGGTTTCCACTGCATCGTTTTCTTAAAGATTAAAGTCACAAATTGTTTTAATGAGAGCCACAATCGTAGACCCCCATTTACACATCATGGAACCCCAAATTATGTTTTAGCTGGCGTGGACCCTTTGTAGGTCGTTATGGACCCCTGGGGATCTATATAGACCATTTTGGGAATCACTACTCTCCCATGTTTCCACGCAATAACAGGGTGCGATTACACCCCAGCATTTTTTCGGAAAGGTAAAATAAGGCCCTTCAAGCTGCTCGAAAAATCTGTCGAGTATTAGTTAGCTTATCAGGAGATTATAACTGACGAAGAAGATGAACTTGAACGTACATTTGCCACATTGGAAAAATTTATATGTCACATGTATGGGGTGCCTAACTCTTCAAATGTTAATGATGTTCGCTTCTATCTATTTTCCAAACGTATCAATCGAAAAAACCCGAAGATAATTTCGAAAAGAAATGTCGAAGTTTCAATTCATTGAGCTTACCACCATGTAAAGCTGAATTATATCAGCATTTATTGCGAGTGCGATATGTGAAAAAGTTTTGGAGAAATGCTCATTTAAAAAATCCTCCATCTTTATCGTTAGCTTCCGGGTGGATCATTAATGATAAGTATGATTTCTTTGGTTTGCTGGGGAGCAGTTTCCATCATCAGTTGCTGACATTGTCTTAAAAATTTATAATATGATAATCGAAAGAGTAAATTATTATTTAGACCATGATAACCTAATAATAAATTTTTTTTGCACCAGAACCAACACTACTAGAAAACCAAAACAAAACACAAGATGATGATATTGATAATAATGGGAGCAGTGACTATGATGACGACTATGGAGATGCATCAGTTTTTTTGTGACACTGTTACGGAATGAAAATACATATTTCAGGGAAAAATAGATTCTGATTACCTGAACATAATATGTATAAATAGTAATGAAAATTTTGTTATTGTATCAATGGCAATTTTTCCTCTATCTTTTATAAAAACATTTTATTCAATTACAATTAAATTTATGACATTTAAAAAATGATATTTTCCCTTTTGTTAAAAATACTTTAAGGGGGTTCACCCATGTGATGGGTTCAAAAATTAAAATTTTTTTTTCATAAATTGCTTCTTTAACATGTCTAGAAATCTAGGATATGGTGGTAAAGTGATTTTTTAAAATTCGAAGTCGTTATAAAGAAGCAAGTGTTATAAACGCAGCTATTCGTAGCGCTAAATTTAGATTTTCATTGTGTTTTAATCGGACTCGAAACTTTAAACGCGTTTTTTCTCAAAACTGTGTTTTCAAACTTTCCTCCATTATATCTCAAGAATAATTTGACCGAAAGACTTCAAATTTATAAGGTAGACTCTGCACATATATATGCACCAAATGGGCTACGATCATTCCAAAATTCAAAATATTTCTAGTTTTTATAACAAAAACAAAAAAAAACGCATGAAATTCGAAAGTTTTTCTTCAGAGGTCTACCAAAAATCCAATTTTTGGTATTTTCAATTGAGTAGAGTCCATTTAAGCTTATAGATTAAAAAACACCGTTAGTTTTTCTTAAAATTTCACATAAGCCAATTAGCCGGAATCGTGGAGGAAGTGAGCGTCCGTTTTTTTCGAGGAGGGTATGTTCAGAGCGCTATAACTCACGTTCTATTGGATATTTTTGACTAAAAACTTATATACACACTCTTGAAATACATATAAATAAAGGATGAAAGACTTAGTTCTATCTTTTTACTGGTGGTCAAACTAAATTCCCTAAGAATGCTTTAAAAGCAGGCTGTCACATGGGTGAACCCCCTTAATCAACTACTTATTATTATTTTAATAAGAATTGAAACATTCATTTTTTATTATATTCAACATCGAATACATACAAATAAAGTTTTTTCGAATACTTTAAATAGTGTAACGTACTCCTGTCTATCTTCTGCCTACCTAATTTGCCATTGTCTCTCTTTAACGACAGGCATAATACCGCGGTATACTACACCAATAAATCGGCCTAGCTATTAAGTAAGCAACCGAATTAATGTCTGGCAAATTAAATTTGTACTTATTTATGTATAAATAAAATAATATTAAAATTACAGACATTCTAAAATGGTTTGAAATTCATTATTTTTTTTAGTAAAAAATAGCATCTGGCACATTATTTGCAACAACAAAAATGTCTGGCATTAATAAATTCGTGTTGTTAATAATGTTTTAAATTTAGTGAAAAAGAAAAATTTCTTTCTAAAATAATTTAAAAATCAATATTTTTTTCCTGTAAAGGTATGATGCGCATTAATAAACGTGACGTTTACCAGCAGCCAGATAGCCCGCACGCTGTTCGGAAGGACATAGAAAAGATATATTAAGGAATCAGCTTTTCTTAAATTCTTGTTTGCCTAACGTTTTGCTAGCTCTCGTACTATAAATAAATATTTTTTTTTAAAAAAAAAATCTATTATATTTATGTTATTTTTAATTATAGCTTTATTATTTTGCTTGTTGATGGAAGTTTTATAGAATATTATGCAACATTTTACCTGCAGTAATTGTATGTTTTAAAACAATTTGTTACAGTGCGAAATTTAACAGGATTTTTTATGAAATTTAGGTGTTATAAATATATAAGGAAATTTAATCTTAGGAATGCAAATACCCAATTTTTTATATATTGCAATAATACGATTACTAATTTCTCTATGTTTAAGTCCAAGTTTTTAAAAGATCATTGTTCAAAAAGTGTTCATTTAGCATATTATTATAAAAATATTTACAAATAATATTATAATTACCAGGCAATTTGTCAATGTAAACAATAACAGAACTCTTTTGTAAATCATAAACGGTTTTACGTCCTTATAAGTAAGTTCAGAGTTAGATTGGTAATTTTTGTATGTGTATATATGTACATGTGTGTATATCAATTTTAAGTTATTACATAATAACTTAAATTGATATCTATTCTCATAATTTGAATCTCCTTTATATTGAAAACATCTAATTCATAAATCCTAATACCCTATTTCGAAACGCGTCTCTTTCTGAAGCATTAAAAGCACGTTAGTTTATTACTGGTTCTTTAGACCTTGAAATTTGATAGATTTATTTACGATTCCAAGAAATATAGGATCATTAATGGTTTCCATGCCCCTTAGTAATAGGGATTAGTTTTCCTAAGCAATGATGTCATTTCTATAAATAGTTATCCCCTTCACCTAGACACGTGACTATATTTTTTACAATGCGTTTTTCCCGGTTCTTCCCTATATATAAATACTTGGTATTTGAATAATCCCTCTCTCTTGTATTTTTGGCTTTGAATCAGAAGCATACTCGAATAAATAATGTGATTACGATCAAGCGTCTTTTTAATTTTTCGGCCACGAGCACTTAATCTCCTCTAATTAAAATTAAATTTTTCGCTTGAAAATATATTGCATATATGTATATTCGAAGTTGGAGGGGCCAATGAAAAACTTCGAATTATCGAGAAGGTAAAAAACAAACTCCCAAAATACACGAAGAGAAATTTTTTTTTCTAATGCATTTAAATTTGAAACTATGTAATAAGACAATAATTGTACATATATACTAAATTATTCTGAAGTAATTTTTAAAAAGAACATATTACACAGTATAAATATTACAAATAAAAGTCCTGTATTAAAAGAATGCATTCAATGCATGCATTCATAATCCTACACATCTCTTCTTCGCAATAGCGGTCCATCCTTTCTGAACACATGCGTAGCAAGGCCGCAAGTTAAACCAAATATATGGACGGCTGACAACAGGTGCGGTTGGTCTATAGTCCACTTGAAGAAAAAGAGCAATAAAAGTGCCTTTTAGCCTGATGTACCGGAAAACACAAAGAATGGGTAGAAGACAGATGGTCAACAAAAGGGCTACGTTTCTGGAGAGACACGTACAGATAATACAAGGCAAAACTTTTAATCTCCAACCTGTTTGCTACAGGACTGACTGTACATGATAGCGAGTGTTCGAATTGTGTCCGGAGTTTTATATGATAACTTCCAATTATCGCGTGTTGTAGTCTGACCAGTCACAGATTTTACTTCGAAATATTAAGTGTACCAAAACGTATTGTTTTAGTTCGAAATATCAAGAGTTTTTCTAGGGACTGAGCATATACTTCGAATTATCGAGATATTCGTATTATCGAAGGTTTGAATTACCGAGAGTCGACTGTAAATGAGGTGTGTGTGTATATATATGTATATATGGCAAGCAAGTGTATATATATGGTGTGTGTGTGTATGTATATATATAGCAAGCAAGACAACTTTTAACCCAACATTAATTTTTATCCTCAATATCTTAATTTAATTCAGACAAATAGTAACAATTATGAAGCAAATTTTCTTGATATAGAAATTAAATTAAAAGATAATAAAATAACTTACTAACATTTATGATAAACGAGAAGACTTTAATTTCAATATTATAAAAGTACCGCATTGGGAGAGTAATGTATATGTTTCTATATTCTGAAATATTGTTATTAATTACACACAACGCAATAAATTTCTAGTTTCAAATAAATCAGAAAAATAAAAAAAAACTATAAACATTTTACTAAATACTGTTTAATTCAAAAATACCCAATTAATTTTATTAATAGATATTTGAATAAAGAAATTCTAAATATTAAGGATTAAATTTCCATAGTTTATTAACAGGTTATTATTATAAATTTATTATTCTTCCTAGATAGTTATAGATACCCCCAATTTCTAATTTGGGATAAAATTACTTTTTAAAAATTTTTTTGTATTTTTAAATCATAAAATCTTAGTGTCCTTAAGATGATGGTAGTATGTTTACAATTCTTAATTTATTATTTCTATTCTTTTCATACTTTAGCTAAGTGCACTTTTCAGCCATTGCTTTGCGTTGAATTTGTATTTGGGTCCAGAATCAGTCAATATCTTGTTTATTGTATTCAGATTTAGCGCGGGCTCTGCGTTTCTGTACGCAATTTTTAGGTAAGTTACCTATTTCTCATAATGGATTTAGATTTATCCATTATTTTTAATCAGTTTTTGATTAGTATTATTAAAAGAAAGGGGGAAGGTTAGCTGGCCACAAAACATGTTCAACCCCACTTTTATATAAAAATTTTTTTACATATAAGCTCTCCTAAATCAGCAATGTTGATAACACTGTAGCATCCATTCTTTTATATTTTTATATTTAACTCTATTATTTTAATTTTTCATATTTCCTTTTAAATTCTGTTGTCTGGTTATCTTGCAATTTCAATTCTTTTCAGTTTTAATCATGTTTATTCATCTCTCTCTTGTAGAGAAATCTTGATTATATATATATATATATATATATACACACACTCACGAGCCAAAGCATGACCACCTGTCAATAACGCGTTGACCCATCTTTGGCGCGCAACACATCTTCAACCCGCCTTGGCATGGATGCCACAAGTCCTTGGTAGATGGCCGGAGACAGATTGTACCAGATGTTTAAGCAACGGTCACGTAAATCCGAGATATTGCGAATTGGTGGTCTTTGAACTCTGAGCTGCCATCCCATGACATCCCAAATGTGTTCTATCGGATTGAGATCCGTTGAGTTAGGCGGTCAGGGCATTAACTGGAATTAAGCATCACGTTCCTGGAACCACTCCAACACAATTTTAGCCTTGTGACACGGGGCTCCCTGTTGGAACATTACATTTCCAGCTGGAAAAACAGAGGCCATGTAAGGGTGCATCTGGTCTGCAATGATGTTCAGATACCCTGTAGCATTCATGATCTGCTCTACCACAACCACGGGTCCCAGAGACGCTCAAGAGAACGTCCCCCAAAGCATAATACCGCCACCACTGGCCTGTGTATGACCTACTGTACATTGAGAGAGCAACTGTTCGCCTGGAAGACGGCGTATCCTGATACGGCCATCGGCGTGATGAATGACAAACCGTGATTCATCTGACCAGGCAACTCTCTCCCACTGATCCATGGACCAGTCGCGATGTTCCCAGCGCAGGCGCAGTTGGCGATGACGCTTGGTCAGCAAAGGCACACGAGTGGGACGTTTGCTGCGTAGCCCCATATCCAACAGTGTCGGCTGAACAGTGTGCTCTCCGATACTATTCTACTTGGCCGTGCATTGTATTGGGCTGTCAGCTGAGCCACTGTCTGGCTCCAGTTTTTCTTCACCATGCGAGACGGTCTCCGACGACCTTTTTCTTTGATAGCGTGTGGACGTCCAACACCATGTCGTCTATTGCTGGTTTCACCGTCATTCATCCACTTTGCATAAGTACTAACAACTGTAGATCGCGAACAACTCACGAGTCTTGCAGTTTCGGAAATACTTGTTCCGAGCCTTCGAGCCATTACAATCTGCCCTCTATCAAAGTCGCTTAGATTCTCAGATTTTCCCTCCACACACACAGAAGTAAGTGAAAGAATCATTCTTCAGACTCTCCAGTACCAGTTAAATACCACTTCCACCTGATCACGTGCCTTCCATGTCATTCAGGCGAGTTGATTGCAAAATGTATGGGTGGTCATAATGTTTTGGCTCTTGAGTGTATATGTACATATATATGTATATGCATATATACACTCACTTCTAAAAGTTAAGCACGAAGATGTAAAATGCAAAAATATCAACAAATACTGCTTTGATTGACACAAAATTTGACAGTAAAGTAGCATATATATTTATACATAAAACAAAATCAATAATTATATACAGAAATGAAAGCGATATTTAATTTTTGTAAGTTTTTGGATAATGTCATACTGGAGACAAACAGAATTATGTATAAAACGAAAATACACAGCATAAAATGAAAAAACAGGACATTAATAGGGTCTGTGATCCCCCCTAACTCAGGGGCGGCTCTAGGGCCGGACAAACCGGACCCATGTCCGGGGCGGCAAATTTTAGGGGTGGGTGGCATTTGGACCAAATTTTAAAAATACTTTTTTTTTTTGTTATGGAAAATTTGAAAGAAGTTAAAGTACACTATCAAGGGAAAAATATTCAGAACCAGGTAATTTCTCTTTTTATATGAGAATATTAAATTATACATTGTTCATAAAATTAAACAGGCTAAATATTATTCTATAATTTTAGATTGCGCCCCTGATGCCAGGAAGATTGAACAAATGACATTTATGGTAAGGTATGCATGTATTGAGAAATCTAATTCTAACGAAGTTATCATCAAAACTAATGCGAGTTTTTTGGTTTCCTTCCAGTTGAAAGATTAACTGGAAGAGAACTTTCAAATTTAATAGTTGAGAAACTTAAAAAAAAAAAATAGGGTTAAATTTGCTTGATATGCGGGGGCAGGCCTACAATAACAGAGTGAATATAAAAGGCGAGAAATCAGGGGCTCAATTTAAAATAAGAACGTTTAATCCGTGCATAATCTATGTGCCATGTAGTAACCACTCTTTAAATTTGGTCCTTAATGACATGGCAAAAGCATCCTTAGAAGCCTGTACTTTTTTAATATAGCTAAAAAAAATTTTTTTCCCCCATCAACTTTGCGTTGAGTTATATTATTAAAATGTATAAAGGGCATAAAACTTTAAAACCACTTAGTGTAAATAGCTGGGAAAGCTGAATAGAGGCTATTAATCCCTTAAGTTATCAATTGGGAGGTTTTCATGATGCTTAGTTTTTATAATAATGCTTAAATTGACAACTCTATAAGAGATGTTGCCTCTTGATTATTACATTCTACTTAACAATTCAAGTTCCTATGGCCATCATTATTTGGTACAAAATCTCTATTTGCATTAAAATCCAATTAGCAAGCTATTGCGAACAAAATATTACGATCTACCATCAACTATGGAACTCTCAAGAAATTGTAGATTTTTTTAAGGGTGTGCTTTTGATAAAATGCACTGTGTTGCAAAAGAACTGGCGGTCGAGATAAGATATCTCTGCTAACTTTGAGGTGACGCAGCCACGTCACAGAGTTTCGACGGAAAAATGTGAATTTTAATTATGAAGCACAATATGATCCGATGGAATATCCTAAATTAAAATTCAAGATAGAGTTTTATTTTTTTACATTGGACGAAGCAGTTAATGCCTTGGAAAGCAGATTTAATTTAATGAGTACTGACAGTAATTAATTAAAAACTGTAAAAATTTAGAAATGATGTTGACCGACGGAGAATCATTGGATGTAAACGCGCTTGATTGAGCAGATAAGATAATGTCACTTTCAGCTTTAGCAGGCAAAAAAAAAAAAAAAAAAAAAGCACAGTTGTGTGAAGTTTTAAAGTTTTTTTCTGTTTTAGAATTCTCCAAATCTTGCTATTGCATTTATTTTACTTTCTTTGCTAATAAGTTTGGCAAGTGTAGATATTAGTTTCTCAAAATTAAAATTAATAAAATATTTCTTGCAGTTCACAAATTCTAAAGATAGATTAAATGGCTTAGCTACATTGGATATCGAACATGAAATAGATGAACAAATTGATCAGAAAGTTTTCTGAATTATAAGTCAGAAAAAAACAGTGGTAATTTTTTATGTTTTAGTTTTTAATATATATATATGTATATATACACTGGTGTGCAAAAATTAAGGACGAGACGGTTTTTTCAATATAACTTTGTACAAAAGCATTCCAAATCAACACATTTAATACCGTAAGATCCCCAATACGTAAGGACATGAGTAATGTAAGCAACACTTACTAAAAGAGAAATCAGAGGGATAAAAAGAAGCTTTATTGAAAAAGTAGCATGGAGCGCAATGCGACTGAAGGCCGAAACATCCCTGTGATGGGTGTCCAGTAAGAAATATCCGGTCTTTAGTAGGGGATATGATCTCCCCTGACCGCTAGGCAGGTTTGACAGCGTCTGCCCATGCTGAGAATGAGGGTGTCAATGAGTTGTTGAGGCATTGCTGCCCATTCGTCTTGCAGCGCCAATCGAAGCTCCGGAATCGTTACTGGTGGTAAGGTACGAGCTGCCAAGCGTCTGCCTAGAAAATCCCATACATGCTCGATGGGATTGAGATCCGGAGATCGTGCCGGCCAATCCATACGTTCAATATCCTCACTCTCTAAGAGCTGTTCGGCAGCTACTGTGCGATGACATGGTGCATTGTCATCCATGAAAAGGAACTGCGGACCCATAGCGCCTCTAAAAAGACGCACATATGGAAGAAGAATCTCGTTACAACAACGGGTCCCGTTGACTGAACCTGCGTCGAAGATGGGAAGGTCTGTACGACTACCAAGCATGATGCCTCCCCAAACGAGAACACCGCCACCTCCATACCTGTCCTTTTCAATGATGTTCGAGGGATGATTGCGGCTTACCCGCTCTCTCCAGATGTGTATGCGATGAGAATCGCTACTCAGACTGAATCTGCTCTCATCTGTAAAGAGTACTCGTCCCCATTCATTGTCTCTCCAATTCCGGTGTTCCCGGCACCACAGAGAACGCCTTCTCCGATGGGCAGGCGTTAGAGGTACACACCGTACAGGGCGTCGTGCAAACAGACCACCACCGTGCAGTCTTCTGGCCACGGTAAAACGCGATATCGGTCGTCCAGTCGCCTGTGTCGTGTGTCTAGCGATTTCTCCCGCTGTCTGCCGCCTGTTTCTTCTGGCCTGTAAGGCAATATACCGGTCATCTGTGGGTGTGGTTCCTCGTGGACGACCACTACTGAACCCCCGGATAACTGTTCCTGTAGTTTGAAATTGTCTCCAAAGTCGTGAAACGATGCTGTAAGCAATTCCGAACTCTGCAGCCACACTTGTCACACTGCGACCTTCCTCCAACTTCCCAATGATTCGACCTCGGGTAAAAGCATCCAGATGTCGTCTAACAGATTGATTATTCGCCATTTCTCGCTGAGGCAGCAACTCGGTGTGATTTTAACTGCTATACGGTGTGCAATCTCTTTGCCAGAAATACTAATCTTACACCGACAACATGCTTTACTACTCAGACACTCCCCCATTACGTCTACCTGCATATCTGCGCATGTGCTACCGTACATCACCTCACTTAATCTCCTGATTGGATTTTCTGTCCGCTCTGCCTCTTCGTTCAGCTGATATGCTAATTTTTCGACTTCGTCCTTAATTTTTGTAGTGGCCGCGGTAGCCAAGTGTTCTAGGCATCGTATCATGGCTAGCGTGTCATGAGTTCGATCCCAGTACCACTGAAGACCCGCCGTGTAGGGGAGCGATGCACGTTAAATTTGTCGAGAGCTCAAACATCCTCCCACTGGTGCGGTAGTAAGGAGAAAAGTGCCAGCTCAGGTGTCGTCCGCGTCATTTGACCATGGTTCAAAATGACGTGGACCGTCCCCAAAAGCCCTCGTGTAGCTGAACAGTGGGACGTTAATATTCACTCACTCATATATATATATATATATATATATATATATATATATTATATATATATATATAATGTACTGTTAGCTCCATTTTTCTTCGCAAGGAATATTCAAGTTTTATAGGTGTGCATTTATGAACAATTCTTTATCTTTTTTAATAATAATATATTTTTTTTTTACTTTGGGGAAAGGGGCGGCTATTTTCTTTTTGTCCGGGGCGGCAAAATTTCTAGAGGCGGCCCTGCCTGATCTGTATGCAAAGTTTACACCTTCTGACCATGCTTTCAATTAAGTGGTCAACCATCACAGAACTAAGCAATCGCCATTCTTCTTTTAGAGCAGTTTCCAGCTCAATAAGAGTGGCTGGAGATTTGAAACGTGAAGATACAGCACGGCCGAGAGCACCCCAAAGATTTTCAATGGCATTAAGGCTGGCGAATATGCTGGCTACGCCATGCGCGCAATCCTTTCACTCTCCAGGTAGTCATCTATGGGGACGTGCGTTATCGTCCATTAAAACAAAAGTAGGGCCAACTGCTGCAGCGTACAATCTCACACTGGGTTCTAAGACTTCATCTCAATACCGGACAGCCGTCACAGAACCCCGTTTAAAGATGTGCAGGTCGGTGCGGTATCCTAATGAAATCCCTGCCCACACCATGATGCTTTCGCCTCGGAATGCGTGATGTTCGGTAATGTTTTGGGGCTGATTGCGTATATAAGAAGATAGACGCACATACATAGATAGATAGATACGTTTGTTTACCTTCGGATTTTAATAGTGTAAGAAGATCTTACACTGTTAAAATTCGAAGGTAAACAAACGTATCTATGTATGTATGTATGTGCGTCTATCTTCTCACAAACCGTACGACGCAGAAAGTCGTGGAAGGTACCAAAAGATTGGGAATTTTCCGGGGAAGCCGTATTGCCCATTTATATTCCGATATTGTAATTAGTTGAAAGATATTAATTAAAAACCTTAAAACGCCTAATATTTTTACTCCTGCCGGTTGTTTACTTGGCGGCACTTCCATTCCGTTTCGGTTCAGCGGTAATCTTACGTTTTCCACCATATTAAAATTGTCATCCAATTTTCGGTGTTGATATCAGACAAAAAATAATTACAGAATCGGAAAGATCATTTATTTCGCCACGAAACGATATAATTTTTTTTGTAAAATAACGATATTTTCTATTTTTTTTCGAATTTTTTAAAATAGTGTTAAAAACTGATGCGTTTTTGTAAAAATTATTTCTAAATCGTTTGGTATGAATTTGTTTTCGTGTTATTAAATCGATATTCTACACTAATTAACTTCAAGCCTTTCTCTTTTAGATCCATTCATTTAAAAAATAAAATTCCCCAAACTTTTTTTTTAAAGAATTTTTAAAAAGTAGTCTTAATTTTTACTTCACATTGAATAACTTCGTCATTTATGAAGATAATCTCACAAAACCTTTTTTCCGTGTGTACAGTAATATTATCCGTAACATATACGAAGATTGAAAAAATTGCTTCAAAATTACGGATTTTAAAGGGAAATCAGTAACTTTGGCGAGTAAAAAAAAAAAAAAAAAAAAAAAAAATTGCGAGTGAAAAAATTACTTTTTCGTCCTCCCATTCATTATTGTAGCCTATTTTCATTTCTCGCTACGGTTCCCAGTAGCACAGTCGGTAGCGCTTCACTTCTCTCATTTACACCATAAAGCAGA